>JACXGJ010002620.1:0-63271 GCA_016801105.1 Esox niger | reverse complement strand
TGAGGCTATTGTGACAGGGAGCTGAATATAGCAGAGCGAAGTTGAGGCTATTGTGACAGGGAGCTGAATATAGCAGAGCGAAGTTGAGGCTATTGTGACAGGGAGCTGAATATAGCAGAGTAAAGGTGAGGCTATTGTGACAGGGAGCTGAATATAGGAGCGGGAAGGTGAGGCTATTGTGACAGAGAGCTGAATATAGCAGCGGGAAGGTGAGGCTATTGTGACAGAGAGCTGAATATAGCAGCGGGAAGGTGAGGATATTGTGACAGGGAGCTGAATATAGGAGCGGGAAGGTGAGGCTATTGTGACAGAGAGCTGAATATAGCAGCGGGAAGGTGAGGCTATTGTGACAGGGAGCTGAATATAGGAGCGGGAAGGTGAGGCTATTGTGACAGAGAGCTGAATATAGCAGAGTGAAGGTGAGGCTATTGTGACAGAGAGCTGAATATAGCAGAGTGAAGGTGAGGGTGCTCAGCTGTGCTTTACACATCATAGTGCTGTAGGCTGACTGATGCTGTGATGCGGAAATGGCTGCTTGGACCTGGCCATTGACATTCCGCAGAATCTGGTTCAACCCTGAAACCTGCACTGCCGAGTCCTGGAGCCTTCCATAAAAAATTCTATATCTTCCTCATTTTACTTCATTTTCTCCTCTCTCTCGTTGTCTTTGCCACATCCCTCCCTCTCCCATTCTCTCTGTCTATCTCTCCACTCCCTCCCTCCCTCCCTCCCTCTCTCATTGTCTCTTTCTTTTACTTTTGCTTTGTTTGTTACTATTCCTTTCTGGTATAGTTAAGCCCAGTTGGGAATCATTAACTGTTAATACAGTCCAGATTACATATCTCACCAACCACAGTCGTGGACAGTCCACAAGTATCAGGGTCTCACAGAAACCTACAATTGTGTTGTTGGTTTGAACCAGATCCTTACATTATCACTCTAGGAAGCAGCTGTGGTCATTATCATTTTCCCTGCCCCACCTTGATGCCAGATGTCACCCATTACCACCACATATAATGACACTTAAGGGAGCATTGTGTTCTTCATGCTTTCCTCTCTATCCCAGCTTGGGTCTGTGTGTATACATGCATGTGTCACAGATTTTACAGCCAATTGTTTACATGCGTCCACCTGGGCCTGGTTTTGGGTAGAAATGGCATTAGATTCCGATGTCATGCATTCCTGTCAAAATAACGTCTCTGCTACGCGATGGTATCTTTTGGCCTGGAAGGGAAACTTTGATCAGCAGCACATGTGGCTGGTCATGGTAGCTAGGCTAACATATGGCTACGTGCATGCGCGCACACGCACACTCACACAATCTCACACACACTACACATGGTCTATAAAAGTCTCTCTCAGTTGGTTTGCTCTGTTAATTTGACTCCGTCCTGTTTTTACGGCATGTCTACCCTGGGTGTGTTGCTTTTGTTGTTGCAACAAAAGCAACCATATAATGTTGTTTCATAGAAAACTTTTAGTTGACGGGGTTTAAAGTGTGTATACGGGTTGTGTGTGTGTGTGTGTGTGCTTACATGCATGGCTATGTGACTGTGTGTGTTTCCTTTCATTGCCACCTAATCATTATCATATCTCAACACTGTTTGAAGGTGGAGGTTAATTATAGCTTTCATATAATCGCTATTCTTTCTGGGTATCTGTTTCATTGTCCGTTTCAGAGGCTTTTTGTCAAGCTCTATCATACCATATGGGGGAAACACATGGGTTATGGGTTGCATTTTAGGTTACATGCAAAGAATTAAAAGAAAAACTCAAATATTTTTTTATGAATGTAAATATTTAGTTTTTAGTATTTCAATTCTTCAACATTTATTTTACGTCTATCACATATGTTTTTTTCTATAAAATATTTGCACAGGTTAATTATTAATGTGCATGTCGGGCTTCTTATATAGTGGTTTATTTTACCTATGAACTAAATTCAATGTTGTGTTTCCACCTCAAAAGCTGTATTTTGCAGTTTCATGGTACTTCAGTGTCACAGGATAGGTTAAGCACTGCATTCAAATATTTGGTTCATGCATCCCAAATGGACGAAGAAACAGGCAGTCTGCAAGGAAAGATCGTTTGGTGTTGTTTGCCATGTAATTCAGTCTTGCCCTGGATCATCTGGACCTATAGGGAAACCATGGCCTTGTGTCAGAGCAAATTACCTGTTTCAGAGCAGGTTGTCTGTTTCAGAGCAGGTTGTCTGTTTCAGAGCAGGTTGTGAGTTTCAGTGACTGTTGTGTGTTTCAGAGCAGGTTGTGCAATTTAAAAGGTTGTGTGTTTCAGAGCTAGTTGTGTATGATGGCAATATGTGTTATATAGCAGGTTGTGTATTGTGGGTGGTTCTGTGTTTCATAGCAGGTTGTGTGTTGTGGTGGGTTATGTGTGTTATATCTGATTGTGTATTGTTGTGCATTGTGTTTTTGTAGCAGATTGTCTATTGTGGTGGCTTTTGTGTTTTGTACCAAGTCACAGGTAGTGTGTATTATAGCAGGTTCTGGATGCACCTTTTAGATGAAGGCTTAGTGGTGATATAATGTTGCTGTCATTGATCTGGACAGCTTTACCTCACTATAATGAACCCTATAAAACCAAAATACCCTGCTTGGTCCATGAAACAGTCAGGGTAGGGAAGAACTTACACACACAAACAAGACACATACACTAACACACATTTGCACATGCAGTGTAGTTGCTGTATTGCACAGTCCTCTATCTACAGTAGAACACTTCATTCCAAAACGTGTTGGAACTGTATCAATAATTATTCTCTCCCCCAAAAATACTTCCTTTGAAATTGCATTGACGTGTTCGACTTTGGCGTGGGAGGAGATAGAGGAAGAGAGGGGAAAGACGAGATATGGACATTTTGCTCTTGTTCATTAGCATTATTGAACAGATAATCGTTCCATAAAATAGTCAAGAGTAATAATGATTCATATAGCAGCTCACATCTTACTGTAAGCTTTGGTTTGTAAGCCGAAAAGTTCTGCACTGGCCTCTCTGTTCCATTCTCCCATTCTCCTTTCAGATTCTCCCCATATACCCTCTTAAAATCACCTCTTCTCTCAAAATCTCTTCCTTTAAATACTCTCCTTCTCTTTTACTATTCCCTTCTGTTTACCTCGTCCACGTTCCATTGTTCTCGCTCTTTAATGGTATAGCATTGAAGTGATGTTAACAGCAGAGCCAGGCAGGGCCGAGGACCAGGGGTTAGAAGGTGTTCTGTTGTTGTCCAGCGCTGGTCTCCATGGCTGAACAGGCTGGCCAGTATTGTAGCAGATATGGAAGGCTGTTTAAGGAGACAGGGGTGAAGTGGAGCCAAGTCAGCTAAACCTTAGTGTATTGACTCTGACCATTCTCCCAAGGTGCAAGGGCCATCCACCCTCTATGGGAGAAAAAAAGGACTGGGGGAAGGAGAGCAAGTCTATCCAAGAAAAGCTGATTGTTTCCACACACATACAAAACCTCGCTGTCTGTCCAGTTTGCTGTTGCAATATGAGAGTTTTGGAGGAGAGCGGGATCAGGGGTCATCACAAATATGTGTGTCTGTCTCTCTGGGTTACCGCTCACCTGGGTAGATGGGCATACTGTATCTCTCCCTTTATAGAGCTTCTTTAGGTTACAAGAGAGTGAACAAAATATTACGTAGACTTAGCTTGCATAATTAGTTCTGTAGTGATTGAATTTACATTGGCACGTTCGAGACGCACCACAAGATTCGTGGCTGTTCATAGTGTGGAATTCAAACAATGTTCGTGCGCACTGTGTAGAAATTAGATTCAGTGCCAACAGAATTGTTCTCACCCTTGCAAATCTCTGGGGGGACTCTTTCGAAAATGTGGCACACATTACCTCGGAAGGCGGCATCTCGAGCTATCAATATCGGCAGGTTTCAATCAGTATATTTCGGAAAATGTGGCATAATGTGAACAAGCCCTTATTCTGACCTCACTAGTATCTGCATGGTTTTATCTGTGTCGCCAATGTGTTAGGTCATAGTCCAGGTTCACATCTGTATACACACCGCCCAACATAAAGCTTTCTGTTCAGTGCAGCCTGTTAGTGATATCTGGAGCTGAATAAAAAGATCCCAGTTCAAGCCTCAGAAAGCGTAGTCTGTGGTTTTCTGACGGGAGTATCTGTCCTTGGCCACTTCCTGCTCGGAGCCTGGGGAAACCAATCATTTCTGAGAAAATACTTTTCCCCAGCAATAAAGGCAACAGTCCAGTCTTTCGTTTCATGAACAGCTGTAAGTTAATACAATAAACTAGATGAGGTGACTGTCAAACACACACACTTGCACATGCACAACATTCTGATTTATTAAAAGCAGACCACAAATTAATAAAATAAACTGGAACAGGTGGCTATCAAAACTGTCCCTCTTTGCTACTTTACTGCCATGCTGTCATAAATGAAGTGAAAAATGAAAGACTTTTCTACTGATCTGCAGTGCAACCATGTACAACTTCACCCATTAACTTCACATTACATTACATACATTTGGAGTTTTAACACAAAGGGTCTGTTTTGCGAATACAGATTAGGCTTTTCAGTCCTATCCTCTGCATAATCTTAGAAATCTGCCCCTAATTACTGAGAATGATGATAGTGAGAGCATTTCGGTTTATATCTTCAAACTAAAGCGTTCACGAAGAGTGCAAACATTCCTGAGTTTTATTTCCAAACAGTGTTTTTTTGGAATGATTGTGTTCCATCTGATTGAATACATTTAAATAAATTTTGTTTGAAAGTGCCTTTCAAGAGAATTAATGGGGAGCTATTAAGAAACCAATACAGAACAGTCTCTAAACAACTCAACCATAGAAGAAAACTGGAAGGGGGGTTGGAAAGGAACTATGTTGTTTTTACACTACATTAGCTTTATTTAGATGAAAGAGACTAGATTTGCACTGGACATACATTTTTACAGTGTAAACCGTTGAAAATGACAATAGTTACACGTCACCTTCTGAGGTAACGTGAGACTTTTTGTTTTACTGATTCTCAATGTGTATTGTAGTGGAGTGAAAGGTGACATAGGATTTCTAAATGTGTATTGGAGTGGAGTGAGAGGTGACATAGGAAGTCTCAATGTGTATTGGAGTGAGAGGTGACATAGGAAGTCTTAATGTGTATCAGAGTGAGTGGTGACATAGGACGTCTCAATGTGAATTGGAGTGAGAGGTAACATAGGATGTCTCAATGTGTATTGGAGTGGAGTGAGAGGTGACATAGGAAGTCTCAATGTGTATTGGAGTGAGAGGTGACATAGGAAGTCTTAATGTGTATCAGAGTGAGTGGTGACATAGGACGTCTCAATGTGAATTGGAGTGAGAGGTAACATAGGATGTCTCAATGTGTATTGGAGTGAGAGGTGACATATGACGTCTCAATGTGTATTGGAGTAAGAGGTAATATAAGAAGTCTCAATGTGTACTGGAGTGGAGAGAGAGGTGACATAGGAAGTTGTGTAAGTCCTACAAGCTCCATAAACAGAATCAGAAAAAAAAACATATTTAGTAGGCAACTAAAAACACCTCACACTGGACAAAAAACATTTATCTTATTACCAGCCACAGCTCTTGTTGGACAGAGAGTTTCATGTTAGTTTTCAGGTAAAAAACATTGTCAGTGATTTTACTCTCCATCCAAGTTGTTTTACACCTTTGGGAACAGCAAAAGTAACGAGTGAATCAAAAATAGTGTTTCCATTTTATGTTAAATTGTTTTCACGACAATTGATGTAGTCTTAATAGACTTTTAGGAGTAATCTCAGTGACCACAACCTGGTGACCAAAACGTGTGGTTTTATATGTGTGTGTGTGTGTGTGTGCGTGCGTGTGTGTGTGTGTGTTGTGTGTCTGAGGGAGCAAGGGTGGGAGGGACAGTCTTTCAGTAAGACAGGCTTCAGTTACAGCAGCCTATCCATCAGCCTAGTCTACTAACAGCCCGTCTCCAGGAGCTGTGAACACACACACTCCCACCTGTCTGACTCTTTAATTACCAGATGTGTCACCTTAACAAAGAGTGCATTGATGAGGGTTGCGTGCATATTTTATACAGCGTCAGTTGACCTTTCTGTGTTAGAAAAATACATTTGAAAAGCTTTAGTTTATGAGTCTTTCCATTTGACAGTTTCAGAATACATTAGCCTGGGAGTAGAGCTGGTTTTAAATAGGACTAGTTAAGATTAATGTACAAATAATATTGTATCACCTTTCTCTCTCTACCAAAGCTGTACCACTTATTGCACTCACTCACTCACACACACACACACACTCACGCACACACACACACACACACACACACACACACACACATGCCCTAGTATGTCAGCTCTGATTCTTAGGATCTGGATTGGATTTGACTTGGCAGTTGTTTTGCCTTTTTCAAAAATCGTTGTGGTCTCTTTTCTGTCTCTCTCTACCTCTCTGACAACCCTTAGTGATTTGACCTCCAAACCTCAGGATCTTAGTAGGCTATCAGAAACATTCCAATCTAGTGCTTTGTTGGATTTATCTCAAGTTCAAGCTGATTATTTTTCTCTGAAGCGTTTGTGAAAGCATTGAGAGCTCCCCGTCTGAAGTTTGTTTGTTATCCTTAAGGTGACGTCCATCTGAGCAGACTCCCATCTGATGTTCTCTGTTGACTGTTCAACTTTGGAACGATCCGGCAGACGTGTTCTGTGGCTTCCAGCTTCATCTGAATGCACACAGGGTGGAAACGGAGGTTGGATTCTCCTTGAGCAGAGTAATAGGATCAAGCATTTACGTTGACCCTCACTCATTGACATGAGTTTGTTTGACAGCGTTAATGAGCGACAGGCGGCGCTGGACTAAAGCAGGGGCCATTCACTCGCCTAGATCAATAACTATCCCTGACATATTTTCCCCGTGTACTCCAGTTCTGGTGACCACTGTCAATGTCATTGGATATATCATATTTTGGCAGAATTACTTAGACTGCACAGGCAAGTCCGAGCCCTGTGTAAAGTAGGCGTTGGGAGTCGGTGCTACTCTTAAGCCTGGGTGGATCCTTGCAAGAGATGTGGGAGTGGATAAAACCCATTCCTGAGGCAAATTAGCCCTAAAGTAGGCCCCATCTCTCCCATAGGGCATGTATTGTATGCACACACACACACACACACACACACACACACACACATACAGGGGCACCCAACAGTACCTCTAGCAATAGGCCATGTCAGAGAAGTGTGAGAGGGAATGTGAGGGACAGTGTGACAGGACACAGGCCCTGTTCTGTCCAATCTGCTCCCGTTACAACCTCCTATAACAGGCCAATGAGGGCCCCAAATTCCCCTCTGAGCCTTCCTATCTCCCTCGTGTCACTCCCTGTCTCCCTCTTACTCCTGCGACACCCCCGGCTCCACTCCTCCCAACTCCTCTCCCCCCAGTCTCTCCGCAGCCTCCTTCCTGGCTTGCCCTCTGTTTGTGTTGGATGGCCTCCTGAGGACCATTGGCTTGTGGGTGCTTGGTGATGAACCGTTACTTTCTGCCCTCCTGAGAAAGTCAAACAAACACAAGTTTACCAAGGAGTCACGCTTATACAGCAGAAGAGAGTTACATGTACCTCAGACCAGAAGACCAAAAAGATTTCTCCTATATAAAAGGATGCCTTTATTGACTTGTTCTGGTATAGCCGCACAATAGGTAATTAATGAATTATATACCAAGCATTGAATGACTGAAAGCCATGCTATATCAGTTTACTTCAGGTGTGGCAAAAAAACAAGTTGAATTATGTTTACCAGTTTATAATAGCAATAAAGCACCTGGGGGGGTTGCGGTACATGGCTATTATACCACATCTGAGGGCAGTATTGTCCAGGCATTATTGTTGCGTTGTATGTAAGTGCTCTTATTCGTGGTATATTTGTAAGATACACACTAACATCACCTCAGACCTAATTAACCAGTTCATATCTGGAGGAATGTAGGACACTGGAAGGCTGGGGTAATGAATGCTGTTGTCTGACCTGGTCGTCCTGAGTAGTTAGGGGCTGATGTATCTATCATCTTTGACGTGTGGACAAAATAGTCTTGGGCAGTTGGCTCTCTTTTCTTTGCTCTCCTCTTCTCTCCCTCTCTCCCTCTCTCCCCCTTTTATCCCTCCTCCCCTTTCTTTCTCCAGTCCTGACTCATTGTCAGTTAGCCTGGTCCAGTAATTCTGTAGTGTTATTGAACTGCAGCTGTATGTTCTGTAGAAAATGCTGCATCAGAATAAAAGTGTTGCCCTACTATATTTATACCGGAATTGGAAGCGCAATCTCAGCTCCTAATATGTCAGAAAATATGTATTGATATTGCTAAAACATTCACCAAGAAATTGTCATTTGAATCTCACCTTTTTCTGAGTGAAAAGGACACTGGAAGATTTTGCGCTAAGACTTTTGAGGGGATGTGCTGTTTTGAGTGGATGAAATGAGAAAGAGCAGACGTTTTCCACGATGGTGAATGCGAGACTATGAGTCTATAACCCTGTATCCTGTCTGCGTGTGTTTCAGAATCTGCTCTGATGTTTCTATAGCAAAACCCTGTTATGGAACAACAATCCCACACTCCTTTCAGATACCTACCTGGACTGAGATTCAGACTGTGGATCTGGCTTCGGGATCCCTCACCCTGGGGGCTAAACATCCCCACCCTTCATTTTGGGTTCATCGACAGACTGCTACTAGGAGAGAACTGGCTTCTCTGCTAAAATGGTGCTTGTTTACCAAAGTTAGATCAAACCTAAATCACTGTCAGAGCACATAATGATAGCATTCTACGTTACAGAACCGAATATAATAGCATAGTATATGGTTACTGTAAGACCAAAAACACCACCTTGTTTCCAATGAGAGTTTAGAATGATTGTGTGAATGGTCACATTTTTCTATCGTGCAGCCACACAGCTACAGTGGAAAATACAGCTGGAACTGGGAGAGAAGGGGATCGAAAGGTGTGTGTGTGTGTGTGTGTGTGTGTGTGTGGGTTTAACCTCTGTTACACAATCACATAAACATCACTGTTCACCTCAAGGAATGGAAAATAGAAGGACAGATTTGAAGATTATTTCCACACAACAGGACCTTAGAAAATGGAAAATAATTTATTTTTTTCGTTCTAACTCTCCGGCCAGGCTTTTTAAGAGAGCTCCTCTCACTCGCCACATGGTAAATACATTTCTCCCTCCCCAGTACACAACATGGGGCAACAGCTGTTTGTGTTTCATTAACTGTTTAAGCCCAGCGTTAGCCCCTATATAGCCCTTGCATACATATACAGTATATATATAGTGTCTTGGTTTGATATGGTTGTAATATGATACTACAAGAACTAGAACATTATGTATTACAATGAAGAGTGCACAATGTCAGGCTTTCAGAGGTTGATGGATGTCGATTAAAATTTTGCAGCTGTTGGATTTGGTGACTAGTTGATAACATCCATGTTATGAGATTGAGGCTAATGTATTTGGGATAGAATGTACAATAAGGTTTTAAAATCATAAGCTGAATTGTTGCCAGTCTGCTTGAAATTTGTATGTCTTGCGTTCTTCACTTCGAGGTGTTGTACATTTATGGTACAACAACTGTGAAGATTCGAAGAAGTTCTGAGAATTCAGGCGTCATCGGAGGTCCATCTTGTCAGAAGGATAGAGAGGGTTGGAAAACGAATCAAAATCAATACGTTTGAAAGTTTTCCACTGCCATAGGAAACTCTGCATTAGCCATTGTATCATGCTTCAAATTTGACAATAATTCTTAACTATGTTAAGGTCTCACTACGGTCTGTGTTAAGGAATGTGTTAAGGTCTGTGTTAAGGTCTTTTTTAAAGGTCATTTTTAAGGTCTAACTTGAGGTCTGTGTTAAGGGTATATGTTAAAGGTCTATGTTAAGGTGTATGTTAAGGGTGTGTGTTAAAGTCTGTGTTAAGGTCTGTGCTTGTGAGGACCGCTCTACTGCTGGATATTGTCATGTTGATCTATCAGCCACTCCTTTGGCAATCAACATGTTTTATGGACAGGGATGAACAGCCGGAAACATCACATGCACACAAACGCACACACAAACACAAGTTTTGGCCAAGGATGAAGATCAGGGAACCGAAACCTTGTGCAAATGCATGGTATTTACAAAAGTTCAGGGTATTGCCTTTAGAAATTGTTCCATGGTGCTCTGGAATGTCCAACTATTACTGAATAAATTCAGGGGAAACTTACACTCGCTGTTACCTTTTATATAAGCTCCCGTCGTCCCAGTAGTAAATGAACATGACTGTTTTATTCCCTGTACACTTTTAATGGGGCGTGGTGTTTGTTACATAAGAAGCTGTTAACACTGGGGAACCGCTACATGGTAACACTGACTGGGATGATGCAACAAGCCGTTAGAACCATAGGAGAGAGAGTTTCCATATGGGCCCATTCCCTTCTCCTCCTCCACACACCTTTTACTGGCCCATTAGGTGAGTGGGAGGCCAGACAACCACGTGTTACCAGAGTAAATCACTTTAAACTCTTTTTAGAATTCAGTGGAAAGTTAGAAGTGGTTTGACCAGTGGCTGTTGAAGATACCACCTGTGCTGGACATCCCAATGTCGCTCAGCATGGGAAGTTATGTGTGTTCCAGTCCCTCTAACCTTCTTTCTCTCCCTCTACTCTGTTTTAGATCAACCTCTGTCACATCTAGAACGCTCACTGACACAAACTGTTTAGACAAATGCATACCATTTTATGTAAATGTTATTCCTGCGAGCTGGCTACTTATGTAAAAAAAAAAGTATCCTTGTGATTTTGATTAAGGCCTTCACCCTTTTTTTCATGTTCACGAATGAATGGAAATTCCGCTTTCATACAGCAATTATAGTCTTTATTGAGCGTATTAAAACCGTTCGTCCAAGAGGAGCTGCTGTTTTCCCATAGAGACCCTCAGATGTTTGATTTCCCAGAGAAAAACTGCAACTGTCTTAACGTGGGACACAGCATGTTCCAAATAACTCCACTAATATGACACGTTCTGACATCTGCCGCTTCTTCATTCATCCCAGGTTTGAAGAGCCTCTCCGTGAGTGTGTGAGAGTGTGTGTGGCTTTTGGGATGAAGCGCCTGTGGGACACAAACTTCCCGCTGCTCATCCTGCTCTACCTGTTAAGAGATGTCACCTCACAGGTCAATCCAGGTGAGTGTTGTGGCCTTTTGAGATTTCTTTTAAGAATCATGTTATTGATGGAACCTATATCGTGCACAGTGACACATTCTGATGAGTCTATAAAGAATCATCCAAGTAAAATGTAACCTGTTTTTATCCAGTGGTTTATTTTCACTAGTGTGTGGTTGATGCATTCACAAAACAATCACGATTGTCCTCATTTTCCTTATTACCCGTTTGCATCAATTCCTACAACTCCAGAGATTCACGTCTCGGAAATTAATTATATGGTATCACTGTGATACAGTTCACTATGTTACTCAATTTAATAATTTAATGCCAGCATGGTTTCATGCCAACACTGGGTGCATTGATTAGCTCTCTGTTATAGCAAGGAAAGTACTGCAGCTATGGAAAACAAGTAAAACTGGTAAATAATTTGAGTGTTAATACTGACGAGGACATTACTGGATATGCTGTCATCAGTGGAAGTATTAACAGTTGCTTCTAGCTGAAACTCCTGGCTGCATTTTGAAGGACAGGAATGCATTGCAGAATTTTTACTGATATTCCAAAACATAAGTCTAGCTAATTGTAGGGGCCTGTCAATATCACATTGTTAGGAACCTTCTGGAGGGCTCATGCGCCACTTACCATTCTTATCAGGAAGTTGCAGCATTGATTGTGGCCATAAACATTTAGACATCTTTACTGGTTATTGCAATTCAATATATTGACTGAGTACAGACATTTCTGTGATGAACAATTTTTTTTGTCATATTATATTCAGTGTTTGGTAATATAAAGACAACTTTTAGTGTATGGTTCAACATAGCTACAAGTCAGGAGTCAGTTCTTATAGGTTAATGGGTATTACTGACATAAAGCAGGGTTGAAAGTCTGGTATGGAAGAAATTTGAATGAGGCAAGGTAACTTTTTCACAGGCAAAGCGTTTTGATAGCTATGATGCAACAGTATGCTAAATTGTGATACTGACTAGGAAAATATGTGAAACATTATTTGGGGTGTATTCATTATAGTTCAATAGAAAACATTTTAAAATCAAATGTTTTTGGAAACAATACATTTTTGTTGTTAATTAACAAGGTTTCCTGACTAAAAAGTAGAGAACCATTTCACCTGTTCTCAGCTGACATACAACCATATATGACTCTTTCACAAGTCACCATTTCTGGACCTAATCATATATAAAATGTAATGGCATGACATAAAACATTCTCTAAACTGGAATGAAACTCTCAGTGGCACGAAAAGGAAACAACAAAGAACCATTAAATCGCTCATTGAGTTCATTGAGTCATTATGGTTCCACATGGACCAACAATTTTTAGTGACTGGTTTGATGTCAGTGGTTCCCTTCATTGTTCCCCGGACGGGAACAGGCAGCAGAGGTTAGACGGTGGGACCAGTAACCAAAAGGTGTCTGGTTCTAATCACTCAGCTAACTAAGTAAAAAATCTGTAATTCTGCAATTGTACAAGGGTACAGGGATTCATAAATTGCTCCTACCTTTCAGAAGTTACCTGAATTTCAGCAACAACATTCAAATCAACTCTCCGCTTATAGCTCATTTGCTACCTATGCTAATTTTCTCTTATGGTCTACTTGAGCAGAAACGGATTGGACTGTGTAGAATAGCAGACACCAGGAAATGACTGAGGGATTTAGCTTGTCTCTGTCTGCCATTGTTTGTTTGAGACCAGTGGAGAAGAGGCGGCAGCTTCTGTTGTGGCTCCTTTTGACCAAATCGAAATTCTGTATTTTAGGATGCACCCAAAATAATCCTGGTAAATCAGTGTTGTGAAGTACTATCCTTCCACTGGTACAACTGCTTAAGAACAGATGGGTTGCTGAGGCAATATGTGATGTGATGTGCCGAGAACATACTCGGATCACTGGACACCCAGGCAGCAGCTAGCAAATCAGACCAACAAACGCTATAACTTTGTTACTATTTCATAGAGCTGCTCCTATTAAATATATCTTTTACTGTGTAATGTAATAAAAGAGCTGGGCACTGGACCAACATATTTAGGAGTGTGCATGTGGAGGTATTTTATAGCTGTGGCGTGGCAGCCTGCTCAGTGAGACGGACATAATTGTACATTCAGTCCTTCGCATTAACAGCGCTTTTTAATTCCAGCCAAGCTACAAACCCAACAAAATTTTCTCACTAACTCGTCCAGGGCACCTCAAAGCAAACATGGCTTATTTTGCATCTGCTGTAAAGTTTTCTGATTTTGTGGCTTGGTGCAGTTAAACAACGTCTATTTTCATTTACTTTCCGGTACATACAGAACATCAAACCTTTAACAGTAGATTGAACCAATCAAACACACAAACAAACACAATGGACACACCCTTATTCATTCATTTAAGTATTCTACACCAGACAGTGCTTACATGTTTCTATCCTGGCAGACAGACAGAGAAAGAGAACATTGTTTTAAGAAGAGGGTGTTCCTCCCCAGAGGAACAGAGCATGGAAGTGGTGGGTACTGTGGATGTTTTCAGTTGTCTTTACATCTTTTCATCTCTTTTGATAGAAGTCTCTGACCTGGTTCAGTAGATGTACACAGAACATGCAGCTGTAGTCTATATTACATGGTGATCTATAATGCACCATAGATAGTCTAGTCTAATCCCAAATCTCTCTTTACACCATACATAGTCCAGTCTAATCCCCAGTCTCTCTTTACACCATACATAGTCCAGTCTAATCCCCAGTCTCTTTTTATACCACGCATAGTCCAGTCTTATTCCCAGGGGTTATAATGCACAAAATAGATAATATATACACAGTAGTTTTATTCCAACCTGTGTCTCTGCATCAATCTGGTCTTTCAGTCCTCATTTTCTCCTCTATGTATCTACTATCTACACTTGAGCCTGGTGTCTCCTGCTCCGCAGTGAAACATGTCGCCCACTCACAGTGGAAGTGAAACAGACAGAGATGGTAGAACTGCGCTGCTCTGGAATTTTAAACAAGGGAAAGTTGGCATCGCCGTGCATCTCAGTACTACTAAATTCAGCAATGCATATTTCCTGCATTCAATTTTAGTATACTCCATCCAGGCAGCAGAGTGATAAACTGAGACCTCTAATGGAGTCAACTAGACTCATAGCAAAATGAAGAGCGACTAGTCGCAAACATGGATCTTAATGTGCAGATTCGCTATCCTCTGGTCTTAAATCTGGAAATAATTAGGATTCCTCCCTTATTTGCTTTAGATATAAATGCCCCACAATGTGGTATATTTGGGATTTTGAATATTTTCTTTCATGACTTTAACTTTGGTCATGTTCAGTTGCATTGGTACTTTGTACTACATCACTTCTAAGTGGCCATCAACAATTCTAAATATACAAGCCTGTTTCAATGTATTTTCCTGCTGTGAGAATGTTTGAGAAACCGCAGACTCCAGTGGGATAGCTGAATGCACACAAACACATCCACGCACACAAAACACACACAGACTCATACAGGTGTGTCACATCTGCCCATGTTGTAAGGATGTGGTGAGCCACAGGGAGAAAGGTCACAGTAAAACAAACGGAAAATAATAATGAAACTACATGGCCAAGTCAACATGTACTGTAACATCAGATTTGATTGGTGTGCATGTGTGAGTGTGTGCGCGCCCAGTGTGTGTGTGTGTGTGTGTGTGTGTGTGTGTGTGTGTGCACGCGTGTGTGTGTGTGTGTGTGTGTGTGTGTGTGTGTGTGTGTGTGTGTGTGTGTGCGTGCGTGTTTAAAGCCTGTGGTTAGACAGCAAACACTATGGAACAAGCCTTCCTTTCAGTGGCCAGGGCATGGGGAGAGAAAGAACGGGTGAGAGAGGGAAAGAAGCCACTTGGAGCTGGATCAATGTGCCCTGTAGAGTGCATGAGCCAATATTGTTGGGAGAGGGTTCATCCAGCTTTCTTGGCCTTTTTTTATACATCTCTCTCAACTCTCATTAATTGCTTTCTTCCTTCCTCCCCACACTAGGTTATAATTGTCCCACTCTTTCTGAGGTGACATATTTGGATTCTGTGAATGACCCATGGTTTACCCCTGAAAGGGCGAGCTAAATAAACCACTCCCTTTATCTCTCTCTCACTCTCTATCAGTCTCTCTCCCGTTCCTCGGCATGCCTTAGGATGTGGTCACGCTCAGCCACAGATAATGGCTCTGATTTTCATCATTTATCCCAGGAAATAACCTTTTTCTCTGACTGCTTTCTGTCCATGGTCCGAGCGGCTGGTTCTGTGTGGCTGTTGCCGATGGAAAAATACATCATTATTGATGGAGTTTACTTTGTGCCTGAACATAATCCCATATGACAGTATGTCGTTCAGAGTTTCATTCTGTATTTGTGTCCTGCACAATGACCACGATTTCAAGTAATGTGAAGATTGATGTGATTTTTCTATTACCCTCCTGTCATTGAAACTCTATCTTCTCCCTCTTCAACTCTCTATCGCTCGCTTTCTAACTCTCTGTTTATCTCCCTCTATCTTATCTCTGGTTATTTATCCCTGTCTCTGCATTTTCTAACCACCTCTATGGTAAAATCCTTAAAAGACTCTTGAAAAAAGTTCAAGAATTTCCATAATAGGAACAGAGCTGCCTAGAGAACCAGGAGATTTGCCAAATGCAACTCATGAATCAAAACAGACATTATGATTGGAAAAATTGCAGATGCATCACATTTGATTGCAATTATGTTACCAAGGTTACCACTAATGGACTGAAAATATTGTACGTGTATTATTTCTTTCCCTTCTGTCGCAGTGTAAAAGGTGTTGGGGGGGGTGATGATGATAACGGAAGTAGAAGAGGGGGAGGAAGGGAGCAGAGAGGGAGGAGCAGAGAAGGAGGAGCTGAGAGGGAGGAGCAGAGAAGCAGGAGCTGAGAGGGAGGAGCAGAAAAAGCAGCCTGTTTTTGGAAAGGATCTCTCTCTGGAGCAAATCTCATGTCAATGCCAGGATGAACTCTGAAAGGTTTTCTAATCTGGTCTTTTAAGCCAACATTTGGAATGGGAGAGAAAGAAAGGATCCTGAAGGAAGGGAGGACAGAAAGGGCCTTGAGTGTTCTGTGTGCTGTTACTGGCAGCAAAACAAAGGTCTTCCTGTGTGTCAGACGGCCCAGAGCTGAGGGGCCTTGCTGAAGAGAGTCCTTGCACTTCCTTCTCCTCTCCTGAGACCAACCTGACGCCAACATACTACTGTTGACATTACAGTATACATACATCAATGGCCCATGTTCCCCCTGACCCTAACCCTGACTCTAAACCTGACCCTAAACCTGCACTATAAGACCATTGTGTGAAGTGTTCAGAAGCTAAGCTATTGGTTTAGGTTGTCTTCAGGTTTTGATTGCTAGCGTCCGTTTATACTGTGCGAGAAGGCAATTGCTAAAATGTAAGTTGAAGTGGCGATATGGCCTGTTTTTATATAAAGCTTACACCTCAATAAATATTGTATATACACCCAGGCCTGCTCTTCTATTTTCACTTCCAGAAACAACACTAAAAGGTTGTATAAGTAAATTCATACCATCCCTTCAATGTTACCAGTAGTAACCCACTATCCCACCGAAACCCACTGAAACACTGAAAGACGATAAAATGTTAAAACGCCCACTGTTGACTTTGATCGCACCTCACTGCTACAGGGGAAAGGCCTCCGAGACCACACAGGAGAGGACGGGATATTCTCTAAAAGACATGCACGCACACACACACACACACACGCACGCACGCACGCACGCACACGCACACACACACACACGCACGCACGCACGCACGCACGCACACACAAACACACACACACATACAGATTACTCTTGCCCTTGTGTTTGGACTGGAAGAGAGGTTGAACGGATCCCTGCTCTTTATTTCAATAAAGCAACCACACTCTGAGTGCTGGGGCGAGGGGGCGAGTGTTTGTGCCCACCCTGACGAAACGACCTCCAGCACTGCTCACTGTCTCTCTCACCCCTCCTCTACTCTCTCTCACCCCTCCCCTCCTTAACTCTCTCACACCCGTCCCTTCCTCTACTCTGTCTCACCCCTCCCTTCCTCTACTCTGTCTCACCCCTCCCTTCCTCTACTCTGTCTCACCCCTCCCTTCCTCTACTCTGTCTCACCCCTCCCTTCCTCTACTCTGTCTCACCCCTCCCTTCCTCTACTCTGTCTCACCCCTCCCTTCCTCTACTCTCTCTCATCCTTCCCTTGCTCTGTTTGTCTTGTCTCACCCCTCTCTACCACTCAGCC
Source organism: Esox niger (assembly GCA_016801105.1). NCBI lineage: Eukaryota > Metazoa > Chordata > Actinopteri > Esociformes > Esocidae > Esox > Esox niger. The sequence goes on along the minus strand of JACXGJ010002620.1, from coordinate 45,819 downwards.
TTTCTGTACCTATCTCTCTCGTCCCTCCCTTCCTCTTCCTATCTCTTGCTAACGTTCTGTCTCTGCCTCGTTCTGTCCCTCCTTCTATTTCACTGCCTCTCTCTGTGCCTACCTCCCACTCTCCTCCCTTCTCCTATGTTCCCAGCAGGATTTCAAATTGTGGTGCTTTAACAGAAAGGGAGATTAAGTTGTTTTTATTGAGGAGGTCTGGGGGTTGTTCAATCCTTCATACCTGCTAACAATGCGGTTGGTGTGAATAGGCTGGAAAAGGCTTAGAGGGTAACTATTAAAACCCATTTAAGACACTGGTACCAGGTGAAGGAGATTCAACAGATAATCCAGGTGAATCCAGCCTGTTTCGGTCTGACAGCCCAAAACCCCCAACAGTAGAAGTTACCGCCAAACACCTTAGAGCATCAGAGAACCACATTCACAGCATGTAGGGCTTGTCCAACTAATGCCTGGAAGATTTGTATTCTGTGAATGGGTGTGAGTGTGTGCATTTGTGTGTGTGTGTGTGTGTGTTTGTGTGTAGTTAATGATGTGTTGTGTTGCAGGTGTGTGTCGGTACCCACTGGGGATGTCAGGAGGGCAAATTCAAGATGAAGACATCTCAGCCTCCAGTCAATGGTCTGAGTCTACAGCTGCTAGATACGGAAGGTACTGTACACACACACACACACACACACACACACACACACACACACACACTTACTCCTCCAACCTAAGGATCCAAGTCTGGGACACACACATTGTTGTGTATATGTGTGCACACATGTGTTGGTGTGTTTTCAGGACATCAGTTCCTTTGTTAAAGGAATGTCTGGTTAAACCGAGAAAAAAACATAGATAAAGAAACAGAGTGATCATGTCTGTGGGTATGCTTTGCATGTTGAAAAGAGTGGGTGGCCTGTGCTGAGTGTAACGAGGATAATGGTGTAATCTACGTTGCGGTCGGGACAGAACAGTGTTTTGATTGCCTTTGCCAGCTCAACCCACAACGACCTCTTTTACATTAATTTAGGACAACAGTATCCATTAAATCGGCTCTATGAACTGATCCACACACCACACCCAGATTTCTCTCGCCTCGCTCTCTCTCTCTTTCTCATATTCCACCCCTCCTTCTCCTTCTCCCCCTCTCCATTCCCATCCTCCCTTTCTGTCATCCTTTTTCATCCATCCTCTCATCCCTCTGTACCCACCCAGGCTGGACTTTGAGGAGGGCGACGGGGCGTGGTGTCCGGAGACAGTGGAGCCGGACAGCCTGAAGGAGTTCCTCCAGATTGACCTGCGCTCCCTCCACTTCATCACCCTGGTGGGCACCCAGGGCCGACACGCTGGGGGCATCGGCAACGAGTTCGCCCAGATGTACAAGATCAAATACAGCCGAGACGGCAGCCGATGGATCTCCTGGAGGAACAGGCAGGGCAAGCAGGTAACCAGTCTGTGCCATGTGGACTGATGATGGACAGAAATGTGAAAGTGCTGATTGAAATGTATTGATTCTGGGGATATTAGTGATTTGGGCCATCGCTTCAGGTGATTAAGGGGATTTTAAAAGTATAAAGGATTAGCTGTATGTGACATGACTGTAGGTGATAGAGGGGACCTTAAAGGTATGATCTTCTTCATCTTATTAGATGAATAATCTATGTATGTGACATGGCTGTAGGTGATAGAGGGAAACAGAAACGCGTACGACATTGTGCTGAAGGACCTGGAGCCTCCAATCATCGCCCGCTTCGTCAGGTTCATGCCCGTATCCGACCACTCTATGAACGTGTGCATGAGGGTGGAGCTCTACGGCTGTGAATGGCTTGGTAAGACAGAGACAGGATGGGATTGAGTGGAGGAGTGCATATACAGTGAGGCGGGAAAGTATTTGATGGCCTGCTGATTTGGTATGTTTGCCCACTCACAAAGAAATGATCAGTCTATAATTTAAAGGGTAGCTTTATTTGAACAATGAGAGTTAGAATAACAACCCAAAAAATCCAGAAAAACACATGTCAAAAATGTTATACGTTGATTTGCATTTTAAGGTCCTGGAGTGGAGTACACATACCTGGTGAATAAAGCTGATTCTGATTGTGACAATGACCCAAAACACACAGATAAAGCAACAATGGAGTGGCTCTAGAAGAAGTACATTAAGGTCCTGGAGCTGCCTAGCCAGTCCTCAGACCTTAATCCTATAGACAATCTGTGGAGGGAGCTGAAGGTTCGAATTGCCAAACCTCAGCCTCAAAACCTTAATGACTTGGATAAGATCTGCAAAGAGTAGTGGGACAAAATCCCTCCTGAGATGGGTGCAAACCTGGTGGCCAAGTACAAGTAACATCTGACCTCTGTCATCACCAACAAGGGTTTTGCCACCAAGAACTAAGTCATGTTTTGCAGTGGGGTCAAGTACATATTTCCCTAATTAAAATACAATTCATTTAATAAAATGTTTGACATGCGTTTTTCTACATTTTTTGTTGTTATTCTGTCTCTCACTGTTCAAATAAAATAAACGTATAGACTGGTCATTTCTATGTCAGTGGGCAAACTTACAAAATCAGCAGGGGATCAAATACTTTTTTCCCTCACTGTAGGCCGACTAAGCTTTAGTTCAGTGGGCCAATGCAGTCTCTTTCTCTGTTCCTCTGTCAGATGGTCTGGTGTCCTACAACGCGCCAGTAGGGGAACTGATGAGTTTGGAGGGAGAGCCTGTTCATCTCAATGACTCTGTGTACGACGGCGCTGTCATCTTCAGGTGGGTGCAGCCTCTTATCCTGCCAAGGCCTCTAGCTTCTCCTCCTTTCTCTTGATCTCCCTCCCTCTCTGTTTCTTGAACATCCCCCTGCTTCTTTGGTTCTTCTTTACCAAACTCTGAGCTGTGGTTCTGAGCTGGTCCTTTTGTTGCCCGGTTGCCGTAGAGACAACAGCATGGAGACAGAGCATGGCTCATTGTGGTTTTGCCACTCACACACATACAGACACACACACACACACACAACTTCTATGTGCAGTTATATGTGGGAGTTTATGGAACACGCACACAAACACAGACAAATAATTACACCCACATTTGGCTTCAGTAGCATGAACGAGTGGGAGTGTTTGAGTCAGTGTCTTTGGACTGAAACTCCACTACTTGAGCGTGTAAATACGTATGTGGGTATAATTCATTCTTTTTTGTGTTAGTGTTTGAGTCACTGTGTGCTGAATAACATCCTCCATGACGCTGGCCAAAAACTTGTCTCTGTGGTAGTCATTATTAAAAAGAAACTGAAATCAACTGTTTCCCCAGAGGTATTTTGGTTGCTCATTAAGCTGTTGAGAATCCACATGGCATTTATTGATGTTCACCCCCTGTGACACACCTAATGAAGGAAGTCAGTATAAATAGTTTGTGCATTATATCTGGAGTATGAATATTCAGTGTCTCAACAACTCCAATATAACAGGGTTTTTTTCCAAAGAAACCAGGATGTCCCTTGTGTCATACATTCCAGTATACTGGTACATCTTAATGTCTAAGAAACAAATCCAGTTTAACTCCTCACAAACTGCTTAATATGGACAGATTCTTGTGGTCGTTTTCCCTCCCAGTTTGCTTGCTCTTTGGTTTTAGTCTACCCTTGAGCTGACAGCACTGGAGAAATGTTCTCCTACTGTATGAAAGAAAGTAATGGAGAGAGCCATGAAAAATAGACTGGTAAAACCTTTACAAGTTTATGTATTTTTATGTGAGACCTACTAAATTGGCACTGCATGGCCTCAAATGTCTTCAAAAATCGAGTATCAAATAAGTAATGATATAAATTATTAATTTGAATGAATACAGCTTTTTACCTTTGGAATCCACTACAAATAATAAGCATCATGAAATGAATTGTTATAGTTAATTGTTTGAGTGGTTGTAAAAACAATATTTGAAACATTTGCAATATACGTCATATATGCTGTAGTATGTCACATACTGACGCCCCAGTTCCAACTATTTCACTTTATGAAATGGTGTCTTACAGTTTGTTGTAAATACCACAAAACTGCGGATATAGCTGTTGAGATCACATTACCTTCTCTGAGGCAATTAAAATATTTTGGTTTACACAAGCTAGTAACAAATGTGAGGATCTAGTATTCCTGTCAGCTCACGAGTTTAAAACAGTCTAAGAAGTGAAAATGGCTCAGGTTGTGGTAGCACTGCCGAGAAAATGAGAGTGGATAAGATTACGCTACCACCTAGTGGTGGATTTAGGGTAGCCCTTCTTATACCCACCCTTCACAATTTACTTTTATGAGTCAAACTTAAAATTAAAACACAAGTGTGCAAGTTAGTCAGATAACAAGAGTTAAGAGCTGACCTCTGGCTTCACGCCTTCACCTCTCTATCCTCCATCCATCCCCAGTATGACAGAGGGCCTGGGCCAGTTGACTGATGGGATGTGTGGGCTGGACGACTTCACCCAAAGCCACGTCTACAACGTGTGGCCCGGTTACGACTACGTGGGATGGACCAATGAGAGCTTCTCCAACGGATACGTGGAGATCATGTTTGAGTTCGACCGAGCACGCAATTTCACCACAATGAAGGTGCGTGTGTGTGTGTGTGTGTGTGTGTGTGTGTGTGTGTGTGTGTGTGTGTGTGTGTGTGTGTGTGTGTGTGTGTGTAAGGGACCTGTAAATGACAATGTGTGTTAGTGAAGCTCGTATTTCAAGTGTTCTTCCAAATGAAAGGAAATGTGGCAGTAAATCAGTCAAGCTCCTTTGGCATTATTCGACAGAAGGCTTTCTTTTGCAGGACGGCATTAATGACCTGCTCCACCATTCTAATACACTCCGCTTCTTAGCTCTCATTCACTTTGTGGCTCTTTTTCTTAATTTCTCTCTCTCAATGTCTCTAGGTGCACTGTAACAACATGTTCACAAGACACGTCAAGGCATTTCGTCAGGTTATGTGTTACTTCCGCTCCGAAGCTGACTGGGAGGCTAAGCCCCTTTCTTTCAGCACCTCAACGGACCCCGTCAATCCCAGTGCCCGTTTTGTCACTGTCCCTTTGGCCAATCACATGGCCAGCGCCATTAAGTGCCAGTTCTACTTTGCCGACACCTGGATGATGTTTAGCGAAATTACCTTCCAGTCAGGTGACAACATGCACTGGTCACATCCATGTTGTGTTTGTAGAGAAAACACAGCTCGTTCCCTTTGAATATACACCTATGAATTATAATCCGGTCTTTGTAGTGATTTCTATATGCCTCTGCTCTTCCAGACACAGCAATGTATAACACGACTCTGGCTCCGCCCAAAACCGGTGGTGGGCCGCCCACTAGCACTCAACCAGGTCAGTGCACAAATACGCACATGCTGCTAAAGGTGTTTTTTACCTCTCTTAACCAATCTTGTGCCTTTTTTTGCCATCCATGAGCAGTGGCTTTAGGGCAGTCCCACTTCCTGCTTTGATTCAATGGGTCAATGACATGGTGCCTGCCCTTATCCCCCGCCAGGGGATGACCCCACCCACAAAGTAGATGACAGCAACACCAGAATTCTGATTGGGTGCCTGGTGGCCATCATCTTCATCCTCGTCGCCATCATCGTCATCATCCTCTGGAGGCAGGTCTGGCAGAAGATGCTGGAGAAGGTGAGTGATCTCGTCTATTCACACACACACACGCACGCATGCACACACACACACACACACACACACACACTTACACACACACTTGTAGTTACTACATATTCACCATATCTAGGAATGCATATTAGTATCAGGACAAATAAGGGTATAATATGTCCTACTATTTGCCATGCTTTGGGTGATCCCAGTGGTCGAATGTATCTCCTCACCCCGGGGTCCTTGATTCTAGGCCTCGCGGCGGATGTTGGACGATGAACTAACGGCTAGTCTGTCAACACAGAGCGAGGTGTTCTCCTACACCCACAACAACCCACCCTCATCGTCGGCACCCAGCGAGCAGGAGTCGAGCTCCACCTACGAGCGTATATTCCCCCTGGGGCCTGACTACCAAGAGCCTTCACGACTCATACGCAAGCTGCCTGAGTTTGCAGAGGAGCCCAGTGAGTAGAGCGGACACATCCCTGTTTCAACATAAGCTGAGATCACTCAGGAGTCTAGATACGGGCGTTCAATGAAATATTGTCCGCATAAGGTGACCCTGTAAGGTCATGGTTTTGCCAAATCTGCCTTTAGCTCGTTTCTCTGGTTACAGCTCTGACCAGCACAGCGGTGGCAGCAACAACTTCAAAAGCTCCCGCGGCAACAGTTGGCCAGGACGGAGTCCCTCACTATGCAGAGGCAGACATTGTTAACCTGCAGGGCGTTACCGGTGGCAACACATACGCGGTCCCTGCTCTGACCATGGACCTCCTGTCAGGGAAGGACGTGGCAGTGGAAGAGTTTCCCAGGAAACTGCTCACCTTCAAAGAGAAATTGGGGGAGGGACAGTTTGGAGAGGTCGGTGCTCTCTGAACTTCAGACAGAAATGTGTTGATTAATTAGTTGATTAATGATTAATTCACATGAAATAAACGTATGCCTGATACCCATTGATCATGTTCATTGATTAGATGAATCTGGTGATTTAGCCTTGACAAAAAGCATGTGTCCTTTGTGGCTCTTCTCTTCACTGGTGACCACTAGATCTAGAGTGTTGATCAGTCTCCATGTTTTATCACCCTGCAGGTTCACTTGTGCGAGGCAGAGGGCATGCAGGAGTTCATGAACAAGGATTTCCCCTTTGACATCACTGACAACCAGCCAGAATTAGTGGCTGTCAAGATGCTCAGAGCAGATGCTAACAAAAACGCCAGGTCTGGAGAGTGGAGTCATTAATGCACATGCTCTTCTGAAGTGTATCGCCTACACGGACATGTTCTGCATAACTGCCCAATAACATTTCACAACTGCGATAAATATGCCTGTTTTACGATAAATATGCCTGTTTTATGATGAATTCCTGTCAAATCAACTGATGCTTTCACCCATTTACCCCTCAGACAGCTAACCCCTCCATGTTATCATCAGGAACGACTTCCTGAAGGAGATTAAGATCATGTCCCGTCTGAAGGACCCCAACATCATCCGCCTGTTGGCTGTGTGCATCTGCAGCGACCCCCTCTGCATGATCACAGAGTACATGGAGAACGGAGACCTCAACCAGTTCCTGTGTCGTCACGAACCTGAGGGACAGCTAGCGCTCATCAGCAATGCACCCACCATCAGGTGAGGAAAAGGAAGTTGGAGGGTGGTGGGAGCTGGCGCGCGTCTGTGTGTGTTTGTGTCATTTCTCTATACAGCCTATCTTCTAGATGTACTGACTCACCCTTCTCTCTCCCTCTCTCCCTTTCTCTCCAGTTACAGTAATCTGTGCTACATGGCCACTCAGATAGCTTCAGGGATGAGGTACCTCTCCTCGCTCAACTTCGTCCACAGGGACCTGGCCACACGAAACTGTCTGGTGGGGAAGAACTACACCATCAAGATCGCTGACTTTGGAATGAGCAGAAACCTGTACAGTGGGGACTACTACCGCATCCAGGGCCGGGCAGTCCTTCCAATACGATGGATGTCCTGGGAAAGCATACTGCTGGTGAGGATGGGCAGGAGGGCAGATAGACATAAGGGGGGAGGGGTAGACTTTGTCCCCCCCTGGTGGTCAAAACACAGAACTGTTATTATTGTCAACATCGCTTCATTAATGGGCTCCCTGCACAACCGCTTCCGCATTCTAATTAATACTGCACCTGCCGTTCCGGCTGCTCCGCAATTAAAATAATCGTGCTATTTTAATCAAGGTGTTTACAATAGTTGCCTAAAATGAACAATGTAAATCGTATTTGCAAGACTCCAGCTAGCAAGTTGGAGAAAGGACATAAAATATTCACGTCCAGTGAAGCTGGTTCGGGGACAGCACAGAAATCATGATCCAGACTAATTATAAATCTCAAATCGCATACTACATACTGCAAGTACTTTGCGGATGATGGTGAAGTACGTACAGTTTAGTATATAGTAAACTAGTATGCCAGTATTGGGTCCGATTGGGACACATTACCTCGTCATATAATTGCATCTCAACATTGTAATTTTGTCACGCATTAACATACCAAAAGATTTGAATATTTAGCTACACACCATTTTGCAACGTTAAACTGACTAACGTTTCTTATGAAGTTTAATGGCTTATTAGCCAGTAAAAAGCATACTAGTATCTTATCATATTACTTGGAATTGTCATAAGAATTGAGCAATTGCTAGCGAGACTGAAGACGAACTTGACACTGACAATGACAGTATCAATGACATTGATACAATAACTGTAAATGTAGGTGACGATAACTGACTTTTTCGGCAAGTGAAAAGACAAGAGCATCGTGGAAACCCCTCCACATTTAGGCCTACTGTGCAATTATTGGAATCAGGTGTGCTAAATTAGAGTTGGAGAGAGCCTACAGGACAATAGATCTCCAAGAACTGAGTTGGGCAGCCCTGACCTACCTGGTCTTTGGTGAAATGCTTGCTAAATACTTTAGACTGGTCTGTAATATAGTTAAGTGGTCATGGCATATTTGCACTAACCACTGCTTCTTCAGATCAACGTCAAGCGGGAAGCTATACATACTAATAACCTCATTCAATTTAGTAGATGTGGTGTACAGAGAAATGTATGCCATATTTCTTTACTTGTTTCTTTAAAAATACGTTCTTAAACACCGCAACTTTTTCAGAGTCTCAATCATGTTTATTTTTCTAGCTAAACTTGCGCCGTCAGACGATTATATAGAACTAACGCGCGCCAGAAATGTACGTCACCCCCCTGAGTGCAAGTAGCCCATACTTCTGTAGGATATCAGGAAAAAAAGTGCTACCAACATTACTCTGTCTCCTCCCAGGGTAAATTCACCACAGCCAGTGACGTGTGGGCATTCGGGGTGACGCTGTGGGAGACCCTGACCTTCTGTAAGGAGCAGCCTTATTCCCAGCTGACCGATGAGCAGGTCATAGAGAACACTGGGGAGTTCTTCAGGGACCAGAAGCGACAGGTGAGTCCGCTCGCTCCGATTCACCATCATTAGCGGTAGACATTTAACTGTATCCAAGCTCACTGTGCGGTTCATGTTGTAGATTTACCTGCCCCAGCCGGCGCTGTGTCCTGACTCTGTCTACAAGATCATGCTGAGCTGCTGGAGGAGGAACACAAAGGAGAGGCCACCCTTCCAGGAGATCTACCGAGCGCTGCTGGAGAGCCAAGCTTAGGGCCTGCAAACCTGAGCCTGCAAGCATACAGACTGACAGATATACACATGGGTGGATGAATTGCATCAACATGGCATTAAGCATCCGTTAGTACAAGTTACGATGCATAGAAAAAGTGATGGAGAAATGATGAAGGGCTATCCCATTCTGATAGACCAAAGTGAAATGGAGCAATTAAAGTTAGTCACTTTTCAATATTTTCCAATTGTAGTAGAAAGCCTGATGTTCTCGCCCTATTAAATGTGGCGTCATGTAATGTCACGTCTGTTAATTCAGTTGTCTTTGGGAAGTCTGCTTGAATGTAAGCAAAAATGCAGTTTCATTGATGTCTTCATTAGGTCAACTATCAGTATTTAGTTTGGGGATTTGTTATATACATTTTTATAAATTTGTATATTTTACGTTTGTGTCTTTTGCAAGGTTATTCATCTCAGTCTCAACACTTTAATTACAGGCACCAGGGAAAATGATGAGGTAGTGAACGCATTACATTTGTCATAAAATCTTTTGACTTTTTACAATTATCAGCTATTATGCATCTGTTGACATTGTGCCATACAGAAGGATATTTAAAACGATATACATTGGCTTTGAGTATAATTGATGACAGAAATCATAGCCTAGACAAGATCAATAACTCAACCTTATCTCAACTGTAGAACTAGGGCAGTACCCTCAACTCCAAAGCATGCCAGTTATGTCAGACCGCTCCGAGACATCAGTGTGTACATCAACAGGTCTCAAACATTAAAATTGTCTATTGAAATGTATATGTATTGTTTATATTTGTTAGTTGGGTCTGCTTTTAGTTTATATATTGAGTTATTGATCAGCTTTTTGTTCTGCATGGGAAAAGTTGTCCAGAGTTATATACGTTGTACAATTTTCTAACTTCAGTTGTGTTGTTTTTAATTGTGTTGAATGTCTCAGTTGGTAGTCATATCGGAAAATGGTAGTTAGCCTTGTGTGGTGATATAATCAATAACACTACAAATATTTGTCATAGAGACACATGTAATCTTCTGTCAATATTTGTGACTTAATCACTGTCCAAATCAGATCAGATATAAGCTGCATTACTGCTGCTCCGTGTTTGGTCCATAATGTTCAGATTATGGGGCAAATCAGGTACCAGAATGGATGGATGAGTATGGATGAGCTGTAAGTTCAGACGGGTCTTTGGAAAGTGAAATGTAGGAAATTATGGTTTGAGAATATTTTTTTAACACGTTGTTCTAAGCTATCTTTGTTTTGTATTGAAAGTGTTGAAATTAACAGCTGTTCTGTACAAAAAAACATCTGTTTTATTTTTCTCTGTTGAAAGAGAGCGAGAGCTGATTGGAGGGTTCATGAGTTGATGAAAAACAGTCAGAAAGATTTCAGACAATATCTACCGCACACAAGGACAGTTGCTGTACAACAAGACTGTTGCCATAGTAGCTGTTGCGATTATGCAACTTAAACACCATTACCTTGGAAGGCTTTGGGTGTAAACCCTAAAACCTTGAATGTGTTATTAACCTGTCTGCTGTCTCCAGTCTTCATGGACGAGGGCTTAGTGTGTATGGCAAGCTTCCTACAGTCACACACAAATTCAACTTAGCTCAGGGGCCTTCCTCTTATCAGTAACTTTTGCCCCTGTACCTTACTTCTCACATTGTATCCTCAGTAAGAATGATCATCTTTTTAGGTTATGTTCAGATATAGGCTGAGATCCAAATCAAATCTTCGGATATTGTTTTCATTCTGTGTATCATGTATCATTTTCTCATTTTTTTTCAGACACTTTCTTGACCATGAACTTACCATATATTGCCCTGTGGGAAGTATATCTGTAAATATATAGTAGGCCAAAGATAAACATGCTTGATGGTATAGCTGTCAGTAGTGTGGATGATGAATTGATATCCTAAAGTCCAAAAACTGCCCCTTTCACTGCATCTCAGTGCTTTGTTGTGTGTTAATGCTTTATCATTGTATTATTGTGATAAGCCGGCTATAAAGAGAATGATAGCATACTAATGTTTAGTACTGAAATTGTATAGAGGTTGTAACTGTGTTTCTGCACACGGAAATTCAATAATGCTTTCATTGTATCAGATATTTGATCTCAAATGTTTGTCCATGAACAAATAGTTGATTTCAGAGAAAGCATCACATTTGGACTGATTTGTCACGATGATAATTTGTTACGGATTAAATAAAACAGAAACCACCAAATGCTTTGTACATAATATTGCTTTACAGTAATGACTGAATTGGACATTAGAATCATATTTTCAGAATATGCTAGCATTAGAACACTGAGGCTAGGATGATATGGGCAGGATTTGCAAGCAGTCACAGTCAGTTCGTTTATTTTTGTTTAACTTTTTGCAGTATTGATATAAAGAATGAACAATGACCAAGTTTGTGTTAGTTACCAGAGCGAACAAGTACATTTTTAGAACAATGTATCAGTGAAGGAAACAAATGTGTAAGTTTACAGTATGTCCTATCCACTAGGCTGGTGGTAGCGCTGTGGTAACTTACACAATCTTGTGAAATGTATCAAGAGTTGACTAAGCTCATGTTTGCAATACTAAAAACTACAAAGTACCAGTGTTCACCAGTGTTTCTCTGGTTTTACTATTCATAGGTATGTGTGAGTATAATTAAATGTTTTGTTTTATTCTATAAACTACTGATAACATTGCACCTAAATTCCAAATAAAAAAATTGTCATTTAGAGAAGTCTTTCTGAACCCTGCTCCTGGAAGCACCCCGCAATGCATGTTTCCCTGCTCTGCCACACCTGACTCAAATGATCAGCTCATTATCACGTCCTTGATGAGCTACATCAGGTGTGTTTGGGCAGGGAGAGATTTAAAACATGCAGGACGGTGTGCCTCCAGGATCAGGGTTGAAAAACACTGATTTAGAGTATTCATTTGTAGAAAATAACAGCTGGTCAATATAACCAAAAAATAAGCATTGTTTAACCAAAAAAAAGATGCAGACCTCAAATAATGTAAAGAAGACAAATTAATATTCATTTTTCAACAACAAAATACTTTATGTTTTAACTTAGGAAGAGTTCATAAATCAATATTGGGTGGAATTACTCTGATTTTTAATCACTGCTTTAATGCATCTTGGCATGATCTCCACCTGTATTTCACATGCCGTTTGGTGATTTCATGCTACTCCTGGCACAAAAACTCAAGTAGCTGTTGGGGAACATTGTCAGAGCAGAAGGAAGCAGGTGTTCTTCCAGGATAACCTTGTACTTGGCTTGAATCATGCGTCCCTCACAAAGACAATTCTGCCCGATTCCAGCCTTGCTGAAGCATCCCCAGATCTTCACCAAATTTCAGTGCGTGCGAGACACTGTGGCTTGTAGTCCTTTCCAGGTCTCTGTCTGACTATTAGACATTTAGGTGTTGGGCAAAGCAGATCATTTGACTCATCGGAGAAGATGGCCTTACTCCATTCCTCAACAGTCCAATCCTTATGGTCTTTTGGACCATAGAGGAATGGAATAACTTCAGCCTGGCTCATTGCTTCTCATTGATGAAGGGCTTTTTTCTAGCTTTGTACAACTTAGGCCTGGCCCTTAGGAGCCTATTTCGGACCATCCTCGCTATGCACTTTACATCAGCTCCTGTTTACCATTCTTTTTGTAGGTCACTTGATGTCATCCTACGGTTGTTGAGTGACATTCGAATGAGTTGATGGTCATCTCAGTCAGTGGACAGAATTTTTGCCCTCTGCCAGTCTGTAGCTTTGTTGTCCCCAATGTCTGTTGCTTGACCTTGTTCTTATGAAACTCCATCTTTTACATTTTCAGGATGGATGCAACCTGATGCTTATTGTATCCCTCTGCCAGTGAAGCCAGAATTAAACCCTTCTTTTCCTCACTCATAGCTTTTCTTTTCAACTATTTTGTCATGCTGAATAGTTATTTTTGATAAAATAACCTTTGAGGTACTACTAGCACAGTTTTTGCCATCCAGCTGGTCACTATAAGAGGATAGTGATGAACACAGCAGTGTTTTTATACTTTTGTACAGATGTAGAGATGCTGATTTAAGAAAAATTAGGACGTTGTATGAACCTAATGAAATGAGTTTATAATATTAGGATAATGATAGATGAATCCATGTGTCTGTGTATGCTCTCCTCCATGCAGTGGCGTAGGTCTGTCGCCATATGAGCTATAGTTCCTCACCAGCAGGATCTCCATGGTCCTCTCCACTGGCAATTATTTCAAACTGAATGTTTTATGGCCGTCTCAAACCCCCACAACCAAAACATCTACTTGGCTCTCACGAGGGACAAGTGTGACGAACGTAGTTCAAACCATTATTGCAGTTTGAACTGTTACTGCAGCACAATAAATGTCCAACTGTTTTTTTTTGTACTGAAAGCAGTTTGGGAGCAATATCCTGTCTTAGACTTTAGCTCTGTGGGCAAACACAATATTTTGGCATGTGTGCCTTAAAGGTATAATCGACTGGACTACCTGTACCTGAATGCTGGTCTCATCTCCAACCCCTGGCTGGATGTCCAGGCCTTCTGTAAAGGCTTCTTCTCCAGATACTCAGCGCTACATTCCTTTAGGGCTTTGTCATGTCTAAGACCCAGCTAAGCTCAAAAAACACTTTCGTTAATATGTTTATCCGCCAAGCGGTTCCCGCATATCTACTTCCTGGGAAAGCATTTTACAATGTGTTTAGGACTGTACACCAGATATGATCGTGTTCAGCCTGTGTTTGTTGCAGCAATGTGATCAACATATTGGCCACAGTGGTAGGTATTCTGATCCAGAAGGATAGCATAATGACTGGGCAGACATTTTTTCCCGCCAACTGGTCTCCTCACTTCCTCCGGGTAAGCCTAATTACGCCTAACTGCTCGGCCATTGTATGACATTGATATTAATTAAATATGCTTCTTATCATTACAACATCTACATTATGAAGATGTTTTGAACCATGTCATCATATTTACTTTGTGTCCATCCCCTGAGATCATTACTGACTGAAGAAATGCAGGGCCACCCGATGAAGTTGGTTTGCCCTCATCAATACCTCACTGAATCCATTTCACCTTCACCAGCTGCCTGTCCCAAACCAACGCCCTTGATTAGAAATGAACACCACAGTTTCTATGACAATAGGTTTGTTCTTCCCATTCCCTGGAGGAGGGGTTTTAGCTGACAGCTCATTCTGGAATCACCTCTACCACTCTGGTTACATCAGGCTCCTGCTTACCTCAGTGCTACGGGGACTCAAGTGTATCGGAGAGGCCATTTGACTATAATGTCAAAATGTTGATAAAATGTCTGCTACGTCGAGTACCACACTGCTTTTCTAATCACTACTTCTCACCTTGTACATCATGGCAACAACTACTTGGCTGAAGTAAAGCGGACGCATTTAGCTGTGGGCACCTGTCTATCCCTGTGTTGTTACCTTTGACATCATCTGCTGTTCCTTGTATGGCCAGGTGAGGGTGTTACGGGCTGTACCAGGCCATCCACACCTCCCATGTGATCTGGACCATCCTAGTGACAGATGAGAACCTCTACAGCTCATCCAAATTCGCCTTAGACCTACTGAGTCTGGTTCTCAACACACACTTCAACATGCAGGTCAGCCACAACACACATTTGAAAAAAATAGTTTTATATAGAATGATCGGGCAATATATATTGCTTTAAGCATGACTGTATGCGTGATCACTCTTTGACAGAAGAGAATGATTGCCAGCACGTTCATTTGACCCCTTATAATGAAGCAGAGGCTCTGGTATGCATGCGTACTCTCACACACAAACAATAGACCACGGGCAGGAGCTGGGACTCTGGAATTGACCACAGATAACATGACATCACTGGTGATCTATGGTAACTGAGGTTAGTTTGGGAGCTGCATAATATTGTGTTGCCATGTTTTTAAAAATGCATTTGATCTGTTTGAATTTTAATGCTGTGACAAGTCAATAATGAGTGTTGACTTGATTGCCTTCGTGTCACTCATTGATTATGATACTAAGGTTTTGTGTTTTTATTGCATGTGTTGTCAGTCTTCACAAGGAATTCCACAAACAATTATGGGTGTTGTTTTTAGTACATCAAAACTGTCGTAACACAATCACTTTCTACATTCAAAGTGGTAGACCTGGTTTTAGTGCCTATTCTACTAAATGCATGAATCCACTTCATATGATTAGTTCATCAGAGGGTGAGATACAGCAAAAAAAAATATTTACACAATGTGCCCTTGCTGGATGAATAAATGCAGAGTCATAGTCTCTTCTAATCCAAATTATGGCAAGACTGGCTGATATGACTGTCTCCAAATACAAATCTGGTGGGGTCCATCGTTAGAAGGCTGTCAGCAGTAGTATTGTCCCTCAAAAAGTTAACATAGGTGGTCTGTGTGATCCAGTCTCCTGTCCTCTGTGGTGTCCCGTCGGGGTGCGCACTTGTGTGTATCTGCTCCAGGGGGTGGCGGGCGCACACCCTGCAGATGTTGTCCTCTGCCGGAGCTTCTGTCAGAGTCTCTTCCTCCACACCGCTGAGTTTCGGGTTGCAAAATGCCCAAACCATGCCGCAGAAATAAACAAAAAACGACCCCATTACGAAGACCATGAGAGCGTACGATTCGATCATCGCCTTCGTAACCGCAGATGTCATCATTCGTTTAAATCCTTCAACAAATGTAGTTGACTTGGATAGCAGGTAACTAGCTTAATGTGGATACACGGACACCAAAACACGTACCTATCTAATCCAAGAACAGGTAGCAGGGTCCCCGGGCTAAATATCAACATCAGCGGGGTTAGCAAGACAATAAGTCGCCACTAAAATTTCGTGGATATCTCTAGAAACACAGGCAACGATTGAAATGTCTCCACAGATCAAATAGAAATATTGTAAATGCCTTAAATCCTGCCTGAAGCGTTCCCTCTGCGCAGTCGTATGTGTTGTCCTGTCAGCTTTGTGGCAGACACTGTCGCGCCCATAGCGCAAAGGATAATGATGAGCAATGGTTTACAAGAGATCAAAAGGCATGATTGATTATATTAATAGGATATGCCCAATAGAGGGTATAATACAATGATCGGCATTCTGTTGTTCGAATTAGACTATTATTACGTTAATAGTCTAGGGAGGCTGTGTCAGAGAAAATCGAATTTGCGATTCTATCTCCTAAATTGAAATGTCTGGTAAATTTCCCGGATTTGTCTGAGCACAGCATCCTTAAAAGGTACGTGTATACTCAGTCTCCTATGGACTGCACTCCTAGCAGGAAAAATCAAGGTTTGTCTAAATCAAGCAATGAATTGGAATGATGATTTCGGATTCTTGGTGCCTTTAACGTGAAACAGATTATTGTGGACCAGTTGACCTGATCGTATTTTAGCAATCTGAGACGTGAATAACAGGCATAGAGCTCTGTGCTTCAGTGGTTTTTTCATACAGTGTTGGATATGTTACAATACTTTAAAGAGATCCGTTAGGGAGTGGGTCGGTTTGGGAGTTTGGCTTTCATATGGCTGTTGCAGCTGCTGCCCTCAAGTGTCCTTTCCTCTGCCTGATGATGACCTGTGACTCTTAGCTACTAGAATCCATCTAAAGTGGTCAGCACACTATAGCTGCCAGGTTCTCACTTTCTGTTTCACTGTTGCTTATCAGCATTCAGTGAAATCAATACACTTCATCTTAAAGTCCATACAACACAAAATTACAAAATTAAATTACATCCCAAAAAACTGCTATAAAATAAAGCTCAGATGTCTCAGAATGGTGTTTTGGAGGCATCTGTGAGATGGCAACGAACCAGGGGTGCCTTCTATGGATCTAACCATGCAGTAAAAATATGTAGCGTGTACGGTAATGGCTACTAGGTGTGTATGGATACAGCTGGTTTAGATTAGTGTAGAAAGGGTAGGAAAGATCACCCATACAAGCCTTAAACAAAGTACATGCTTGAACGCAAATTGCAACCACAAAAGACAGCATGAGCATTCTTATGCTTGTCAACTAGAGAAAAGCAAAAGCGTTAACTACATCGTTCTGGGTAATGTCGTTTTTTATTTGGTTGCTTCCGATGTTTCTTCCCATTCTCCTTCATTCAAGAACTACACGCCCCACCCGGCCCCAAAGTTCAGGTCCCGGATGTCTATCACGCCGGAAGAGAAGAAGGTCCTTTTCCCAGCCATCTTGTGGCATCATCTAGCGAAGTGTTCGCACCAAGCCTCGTAGAATCGGAGGAAAATCCTGCTGAAGGGGCGCCATCATGCCCGGACATATGCAAGAAGGTTTTGGTTGTGCTATAGCCAACCGATTCGACCAACTATTTGACGATGAGTCGGACCCGTTCGAGCTGTTGAAGGAAGCGCAGAATAAGAAGAAGGAGGCTCCTGTTCCTGGTGCCGCCAAGACCGCAGCTCAAGCAGCTAGGCTCCAGAAAAAGGAATCGCAGAAAGACAGAAAGGTCGTACCCGCGGAGAAGAAAGATGAGCCACCGGCACCTGTTCCTCTGAAGAAAGATGGTACGACTGTTTTTGCCATACATGTCCGCCTTATTTGCAAAATTGTTGTTTGACCTGTATAGTACAGCATTAGCTACTTAGCCAATGTTTCAAAGACTCCATGAGGTCGACATGATTCCTTTTGTGCGTCTGTTCAGTTGACAGCTGAAAAGCTTGTTATCGTATTCGTTGCTTCAAAATGCTTGTCATGAGTGTATAACATCCCAATGTGAGGTACAGCATTGTCCCCCTGTCCCTGGTGCTAATTAGCTTGCAGCCAGGCTTGTTTTGGTGCCAATAAAATACCTCTGTTGTTTTAAGGCCTTGTTTAGCCGCAAGTTAATTCGCTAACTAACGTTAGCATGATCACGCTAACCAGTATTATTGCCTGACAACGTAGTGCCTTGTTATGAACTACCCCGTGGATTAACCTTGATTTAGTGTGTACTTGTTAAATGCAGGCTCTACACACGGTCAGTTTTGTGCAACTTGCGTCGTTTACCTAGCTAGCTGTTTGGTGCCTAGCTATCTTTAGTACATAGTTAGCTAATGTCGTCCGTTTATACTGTGAAAATCTACGTCCGTAAATTGTGCGATCGTATTGGAATTACAGTTATATTTGTTAATGAGCGTTATTCACTAACAATATATGGAATAATATTGCTTGCTTCTCATACACTACCCGCGTCGTGACAAACCTCGTGGCCTGGTTTTGAAGTCTGCAACTACAGCGGTAGTAGTTGAACTGTCACTCGGTTATAATGGCGCACAACATGTTCTGGATCAGGAAGGGAATGATGTCATTTTGCGTTGCGCGATTGCGAATGTGCGTTTAGGCGTTAGATGTTGTTGTCAGATACGTTTCACGACTGTACTGCTTCCAGCATGTTGTCGAATTAATTCGCCAAATCGACATCAATTGAGCAGTTAGTCTTCTAATTACGCATATAATCGTTTTTATATACCCATATAAACACTACTTGGCTATCTATTCATAGTCATTATTTCTCGTTTTGACGGCTATTAATAAAATGTATATTTTTTTAAGAGGCGCCTGCATTGTTAGCATATTTTATACTAAGTCAATAAGAAGCAACGTCAAATAAGGAAACCTGAGAAAAGATTAGACAGGTGCATTCACCGAGTGGATTCAGCTGCTGGGGTGGGAGTCTATTTTGGTCAACAGTGGGAGGGACTTGTTCAGTGCATGTTTTAATGTCTAATGACACAGTGAATAATGCAATTTTCAGCCTCAGTTAAGCAGTTAATAAAAACAACTTTAAGATATGTTGTTGCAGTATGAAGAATGGTCATGAAAAACAGCTGTAACACCAATAGTTGAAATTTTGTCTTATGTGGTATGACTAATTCCTTCACTCTCCTCTCCTGGTGCCCTAGGAGCTGGTCCCCGAAGGATGGGTCGCAGGCCTGAGGGTCAGGGTCAAGCCAGTGGACCTCCCCGTGAGGGCCAGGGTGAGGGCCGCCCCCCCACAGACAGACCCCCCCGGACTGACAGGCGGCCACCACGCCGTTTTGAAAGGCCCCCCGGTGTAGAAGACAAGCCCATTGAGGGAGGCGAGTTCTCTGTGGACAAGTGAGTACAGGGTTGTTCAGTTGGCCCCTAACAGGAACATGTTTAGAGTAAAGGTGAGAAACAAAAAGGTATTAACCCAATTAATAGTGCTATAAATATTAAACAGTCCCACTTTTTGTTCCAGCCCCTCCGTATCTGATCTCACAGAATAACCCTCATCTCTGCTCCAATGTAAAACTGTACTGTTCATTTGGATTGAAATGGTATCTATCCAGGCCTTTAATGTGTAAACAGAAACAACCTCCTTCATTTGACAGGTCTATTTCTTCTGGGGCTGTCAGAGGTAAATTACAATCACCTTTATTATGGGTCCCATCCAACCTCACGTCACTCCAGTGTTGGGCACGTGTGAACCCTATTTGAATGCAATTAAAAATGTTCCATACATCTTATGGTAACAGTTGATGTAATTTAAAGTTATTTAAAAAGAAATATAGTGCCTATGGAAAACAGAAGACAATAGGGATGTGGTGTAATGCAGGGTTACTTTAATTCACAGTAAAAGGGGTATTTCACACATCTTAAGTTATGCACAGTTTTTTACGACTTTAGTGTGGTGTCTTGTCAGATGTTCAATCAAGGACCATTCACATTGTTTCACCTCACTGAATAAACATGTGATGCATCCTGCTGATTGGTGTTCGGTACTCTTGTCTTTCTGCAGGCCCGTTGGTGATAGGCCGATGAGAGGACGTGGCGGTGCCCGAGGGGGAGGACGTGGCGGCGGCAGGGGCCGGGGCACAGGCAGGAACGATGGCTTCGATGCCAGAGGAAAGCGTGAATTTGACAGACACAGTGGCAGCGACCGATCGTACGTCTTCTGTGTCTTGTTTTAGAAAGTATAACCAACTGTGATATATTGTCATTGGAATATTTCTTTAACTGGATAGCATTCAAAATTTTAATATTTATTGTGCTTGGAAACAAGGTTAAAGTGCCTGTACATTCAGCAACGTCTTAGTAAGGTTCACATTGTTAAGTATTTTCATCACTTGTCAGGGTATGTATACCAATCACTACTATGCAGAGTCTTTAATGTTATAATCTCTTCAGACGGTTAAGTCAATGACACGGGCTTGCACTTTATTTTCATTAATATGTACAACTCTTCAATGTCACAAAAACAATCACATGGGTCAACAGTAAAAACAACCATATCCACCGAGGTCAGGGACATCAGTGAATCCACTGTTGACTAACATTTGAATTGATCAGCAAAACCGATCTGTGTAAATTGGTCTCTGTTTTGATCCTGGCTAGAAACATTTCTAAATGTAAAAGGGGGAAATGTATAGAGCGACACTTATCGGAATTGCATTGCATGTGTGATTAGTATTCATGGTGATTTATTCTACCCTTCAAAGTACAGAAATTAAGATTTAGGAGCATTCTAGAAATGGTTTTATGACTGATCCCAAATTTTAGAGTCCTTTGTCTCGAGATTCACCACCGATCTGATCATGCAATGTAGTCCAGGATTAGGATTTATCTATGTCTGGAAAACTGGCCTTAGAAATTAAACTACTAAATAACCTTTTTCCAGTCTAGGGTAGTGTCTTTAAGAAAGTGTTTCAGTGTAATTTTTCTGGAGTGGTCATTGTAGTGAAGTGGTGAGCTAAAGCCTGTGTTGTTTCAGCAGCCAGAAAGGTGAGGAGAAGCGTGGGGGAAGTGGATCTCACAACTGGGGTACCGTCAAGGATGAGATGGGGTGAGTAGCACTGCCAACCCGGTACAACGCGCTTCCAAAAAGACTGATGTCTGCAGACCGCTGGGAGGACATTAAATGGACCCCTAGATAGTGATCTGTCCTGGTAGCATCATCTGTGGAGCTAAAGTGGATGTCATCACTGTAGAAACATTCTTCTTTTCTCACAGCGAGCTCGACCAATCAAACGTGACCGAGGAGACCCCAGAGGGAGAAGATCACCCTACTGCCGACTCTGAGAACAAGTGAGTCAAGGGCAGAGCCTTGTTACAGCTGTCCCTCTTACACCCTAACCTCCTGGAATTCAAAAGCTATTTCTTTAAATCTTCTGACTGTCCAGTGTCCCGGGGCGCTGTGTTCTGACTGTCCAGTGTTCTGTGTTGTAGGGAGAATGAGGTTGGTGAACCTAAGGAAGTGGAACCCAAGGAGATGACCCTGGATGAATGGAAGGCCCAGCAGGACAAGGAGAAAACCAAGGTGGAGTTCAACATCCGCAAGCCCAACGAGGGAGCCGACAGCCAGTGGAAGAGGGGCTACGTGCTGCACAAGTCCAAGGACGTGAGTGGATTAACCAGAATCCTGACCGAAATATTCATTCGGACTGTTCTTTTTATCTGCACTAACGTTGTTTCCACCCCACTATCTCTCCAATGAAGGAGAAGAAGGCTGACAGTCTGATTGAAGCCGCCGTGGAAGCAGAGGCTGTTGCCCCGAAGGTGAGTACCTCATCTGACAGGTGGATGTGCACGCTCTACACACACGCATGTTGTATGGTTGAAATGAAGGCAAATGGGTCAGTTGTATGCAGTTGAAAAGAAATGAGCTGGAAATTTAACATGGCAAATATTTCCCCCCAATTGATGTGAGGACTGGTTATCGTAATCGATTACAGATTCTATTAAATTCAGACTGTTTAAAAGTAACTGTGGAAATATTTTACTCTTGGACAAATGTAGCTTTAGGACTATATAGAATTTGATATGGGGTGTTTCTTAGTCAGGCGGTAGGCTCAAGGCAAGCCTGTTTCTTTAAGTGGAGGCACCAACCCATTAGATGTCTTTCTAAAAATGTGCAGGTTTAGACAACAGAAGAGTGTTCTTCACTCATTTTTCTAAAGGGTCTGTTATGGTGAATCAGACCTCTGTGTCGGGGCTGCCACAAGACAATGCAATCCTGAGTGTGAGGGGGGTGGCTTCGACATGCTGGACAGTATTTGGCTCAGGACTTGAATATGATGGTACTATAAAAACTTGTCCACGTGGTGGTTAAGATAAGGGAACTTTTATACGCTATCACATGTAATTCATGTCTAAGTGATTGCCTTGTCCGTGTGATGTATGTGTAATTTTTAGCCACATTCTGCTGTTTGGCAGACCATTTTTCAATACTGGCCATGTTTAGAAGCGATCTGTTCAAGCATTGTGCAAACAGGTAATGTGCTTGCTGGTTAGTTTTTCTGTCCCTTTATATTCATAAACTGAAATCTGTTCTTCATAGAATAAGTGACTAGTAACCTGTATTACCAAATGATTACACACAAACTAAAGTGACAGGAGTTTCCAGTGGTTTTCTACCTGGCTCTATAACCAGTGTTTATCTTAGAATTCTAAAAGTGTTTTTGTGTTAATTTGCTTAAAATTTACACGCAATGACTGTTCTATAGAAACGGTTCCAGAACTTTCCAGTGCTACTCCTTACAAGGGGATTTTATGGGACTTAATTTAGTGTCGTTTTGTCTCACAAAAGACATCCAGCCCTTGTACAAGGGAAAACAAGGAATACCTCAGAGCAGCATTGTCGCTTGGCATAGGGCTGCTTTGAAGTATGTGTTTTTCTTTTTGTCAGCTAAGTATTCACACCAGGAACAACAATTATTTTAGAGGCTTAAACTTAATTTCCACATAACCTCTTAAAAAAATATTTGGCCATATTGCCCAGCTTCAGTGTCTGACACATCTGTTGTGCCATTACAAGGTAGGTTTGTTATGTTTTAGATAGAATCTTAAAAAACATGACAAGTATCAAAATACTTAAACAGTCTCTCTGGTTCAGAACATACTAGCATTGGGCTATCTCTCCTTTAAGGAGTTATACATCATCACACAGCAGTTGTTCAGTGTTGGGATTAGTCTCTTGTCTCCATTAGAATGCATGAAAACCTGTCGCCAGCTAGATTGACAACTAGCAATAGCTGACATTTTCTTTCCACGGGTCCTCAGGTAGAGGACGATCACCACTTCCGGAAGCCGGCCAATGACATCACAGCCCAGCTGGAGATAAACTTTGGGGACCTTGGACGCCCCAGCCGTGGCCGTGGTGGACCCCGTGGTGGCAGGGGGGGCCGTGGGCGCGGAGAGGGCCGTGGAGAGTTCCGTGAGCGCGAGCCCAGAGAGCCCCGTGAGCGTGACAGCGGAGCCCCCACCAGGCCGTCTCGTGGAGGCCGTACTGACAAGGTAGACACCCGCCAAGAGGCATATGGGATATATTTGAAGGTACAACAACTACGGTGACTGTTTTACTGTTTGTGTCTTGATTAATGTCCTTTTTCTGATCCAGCCAAGTGGCGGGGTAATTGTGCCCAACGTGGACGACCCCGAGGCCTTCCCGGCCCTGGCCTAAGATGGAGCGATGGCCCCCAGGAGCTCATAGCAGACCCCCCAGGCAGACCCCTAGGCCCCTCCTCTACGAGGCTTGCATGTTTCTGGATCCTTCAGCAAAAACAAATGATGGCGAAGACTGTCATTGACCATGACGCTCGCATCTGAGGACTGAATTTTACCTGTTTTAAAAAAAAAAACATAAAAGAAGAGAAAAAAACAGAAATAAAAAAAACAACGAAAAAAGAAAAGGACTTCTTGCTACTTCTGGAGCAAATTATTGGTAGAGGTTTTGTACTTAGAAACAAAAGTAGCAGGGATGTTTTCATACAGTATTTTTTTCAGAGATTATGCGTTCTTCATGAATACTTTTTTGTATTGCTGCTTGAAAAAAATGCATTTCCAAATATATGGTATAAGAAGAGTTGATTTGAGCTTGTGGTGTCCTATAGCTTGCTTTGTTCTACATGACCACTTCCCTTCAGGCTGTGCAGGAATGGAACCCAAGTCAACTAGCTCTTACCATACTGGGGATTTCTGAATGGGTTACTGCATCATCAATCACTTTGCTTTAGTTCTAGGGTTTTCTGTATGATATTTTTTTTAAGTAAGGCTTAGACCTCTATGATATAGGCCTGTAAAAGTAAACTATTTTCATGCTAAGAGATGTTAAGGTGAGGATTGTATTATTTCTGATGGTGCAGATAGGGACATGCCTCAGATCGATGATCTAGTGATTGTACCTACACTCAACAAATGGATAAAGTGGAGCCCAATTCAATTCTGTATTGAGGTCTTTTGTGTATAATTAACTTTCCATAAGACTCAGAACATCACTTGCGGGGGGATGGAACACGTCGATGATTATGTTTCACTCTGACATCTGGCTTGTGTGGCTCCAGATGAATGTTTACCCCATGCAGGTCAATTGCCCCGTTGGGCTGTATCTCAGTGGTGTTATGTGGCTTTCTCTCCTTGTTTCCTCTCCGGTCTGCGCTGACTTGAAAACGTTTAATTCGTTAAAGGAGGCAAGAACAGGAAGCCAGCTGAAGCTGTTGTCGGATGACCTCCGATCTCACACTGTTTACACACTCCAGGGCCCACAGGATCCAGTATACTGCTAACAATGTGAACTCACTCCTGCAGTATTTCCTGTGGTGGTTAAAGATCCTCCATTTAGATTTTCCCTCTGGTTCTCTACTGCAGCACTACTGCATAATTGCTCTGAAAGAAATATAGATGTGTGTGTGTGTGTGGATCAGCCAAGTGCGCTACAGATGTGTGAATTCTAACCCTGCTATTATAGACCTCCGTCAGTAAATAAAGATGGTCGATTCATTTTTGCATTGTTTTGTTCTACTATGCCACATACAACCCTGTTTCCAGAAAAGTTGGGACACTAAAATATAAAGAAACAATGCAATGATGTGCAAATCATTTAAATGCTTTATTAAATAGAGAATGGTACAATGACAAATATTGCAACTGAGACACTGTTTCTTGACAATAAAATGACAAAAGTCCGCTTTGATTTTGATGCCAGCAACTTGTTTAAAAAAATGGGGGATGGGCAACAAAAGACCGGAAAGTTGTGTAATTCTAAAAAACAAACCTGGAGGAACAACTCAGTTAATTATGTTAAATGTTTGATATTTAAAAATCCCAGTGAAGATGGGTTTTTCAGAAGTAATGTGGAGGGTTTCACCCCTCTGAAAAGACTGCAGGCAAATAGTGCAAATTCATGGATCTCATCATCTACTGTCCAGAGTATTAAAGATTCACAATTGAACTTTGTACGCAATGGACAAGGCCAAAAACCAATATTGGATGGCAGGGATCGTCTGGTCCTGCACTGCATTATAAACAGACATGGTTCTGTAGTGGAAATCGCTGCATGGGTTCAGGAACAAAAAACATGAACACAGTGTGTTGCTGCATCCACAAATGCAAGTTACAACTTAACCATGCAAAGAAACAATATACTGTCCAAAAGTATTGGAACAGCAAGGCAAATTACTTGGTTTTTTGTTGGTCACTAAAGACATTTGGGTTTAAGATCAAAAGATGAGTATGAGACAAGAATTCAGAACACAGTGTGTCTGAACTCTGAACTCTTGTCTCATACTCATCTTTTGATCTTAAACCCAAATGTCTTCAGTGAACAACAAAAACCAAGGAATTTGCCTTACTGTTCCAATACTTTGAGGGGACTGTTTACACAAAATCCAGGACTGTCACAGCCTTCTCTGGGCCAATGTTAATTTAAGATGCATTGGGGTCTGATTAATCACAATTTTAAATTAATTTTGGGAATCATGGATGCAGTGTCCTGAGTAAAGTTTTCAGTGCAATGTTTAAAAGCCATTATGCATGAAATGGATGGGGGGACATTAGTGCACATGGCATGAGTGATTTGCACATCTGTGAAGACACTATTAAAGCTGGACAATATATACAGGTTTTGGAGCAATATATGCTGCCACCCAGATTACGTCTTTTCAGGGAAGGCATTGCTTATTTCAGTAAGACTGCCAAACCCTATTCACATTATTTAAATTTTTTTAAACATTTTTGGAAACAAGGTTGTTCATAAAGAACCACATTTAACTTAGAATGGTAATGTTCTAAGGACAGTTGACATATTGTCAGTTGCTAACCACCAATATCTTGATGTGTATCCCATTTTAGGGGTATTACATAAATTCTGGTGTCTTGTTGAAGAAGTGAGGTATTTTCGGGAATTCTGAGGACAGGAGATTTGGCCCTCCACCATGTACAGTAGTGGTATTGGGCGATGGCCCCGTTTTTCCTTAGCAATGCCTATATTCAACATTGAACTTAAAGGATGTGACCCCACTAGATTTAATTCCCTGTGCAATGTACTTAATGTACATTATATGGATGTTAGCCTTACTGAAGAACTAGCACACCATTGGGGAAATGTTTAGTATTATTCTGAGTGCTCAACTACATTAGATTTGTATGTAACATGTATGTAGTTGCAGACAGTGAAACCATGCACATAACTTCATGTTTAATTAAAACAATTCAATTTCTGTTCAGAGAGAAACTGTATTGCAACAATACTTTAAAATTAAAGGGAAACTAAAACTATTGGATCATTTGTACTCAAGTTCCCAAAAAATCTATTCAAATTGGCCAACCCTAACCCTAAATAAAAGTCAAATTGGCTAACCCTTAGGGGCCCAAAGTGTGCCAAGAAAATATCCCCCAAACCATTACACCAGAACAACCACCACCCTGAACCATTGATACAAGGCAGGATGGATCCATGCTTTAATGTTGTTCATGCCAAATTCTGACCCTACCATCTGAATGCTGCAGCAGAAATCGAGATTAATCAGACCAGGAAACACTTATCCAATCTTCTACAGTCCAATTTTGGTAGGCCCCTGCAAACTGTAGCCTCAGTTAGGGAGGTAAAGTTAGTTATTACTTTTATGAAATTCGGTGGATATTTATTTCCTCTTGTCAATAGCTATGAAGTAAAGCATTTTCATGAATAGGAAAATTACAGATTTTGTAGTAAGATAGGATCAACTACAATCCACCCCTTTATTTTTTCGAAATGTTCAAATATTTTTGGGCCACGTTCAATTGGTAATAGCTCGCACAAAAAGTGTTCTAATAATCTAAAACATACATATTCTGAAGGATAGTCTAAAATCAGTTTTTATTCGACATATCAATTCAATATCAATTCATCTTACAGAAAGTATGCCATCACTATGAAAAGTGCATTTTCTGAATCGGGGGAGGATGGACTACAACCCATGGCTTTAAGTTAAACAAACATTTATAGATAAACATTTGCACATACCTTGTAAATTATATGCTTAAATGCATTGATTTGCTTTCACGTGATTGACCGATTAGACGTTAGCGATAACAAACGTTTGAAAAGGTGTACCCAATGATGTGGTGGTAAGTATATTTCAGATGTTTTTAAACGTTACCCACCATACACTGCGTTGTGTACACATCCGGGCACTGAGATACTGATGACCCACTGTATTGCGCCTGTCTGCAGTCTGGTGACGCTGATAGAAATGGCGGCAGTGTTGTTACAAGCGCTGGAGCGCGCTGAGATTACGAAACTTCCCAAAGCCGTTCAAAATAAGCTTGAAAAATTCCTTTCTGACCAACAATATGAAATAGATTCACTAAAGTCACACCAGGAACAATGTAGGGTCGACAGCGGTAAGCTATGAACAAATATGTCACTAATGTTTATTGTCATACAGTTAGCTCCGGCTAGCTGCAGTAGTACTGTTAGATACATGTACAGTTATGATACATGTGCAGTAAATACATAGCAACTATAGTTAAGATGTACGGTAATATATTCCGTACTTGCTAGCTAAGAAGCGTGGCCGGCCTTGACTGTGATTGCATGTCGAGTGTCGACGCTATCAATGATGTGTTATGATGGACCAAAAAACTGTTGACCAACTTTCTTAACCATGTCGAAGTTATGTACAATAATATGTAACTAACTGCTGTCTAGTATTGTAGTTTATCAATGGCCGAGTTAGTGACTACACTATTGGTTTATATAGTAGGTTATTTGACATTAAGTTGTGTACTATGACTAGCTTATCTCTGTCTGAATTGTTCTTGTTTTTTGATGAACTACCCTGCCTTATCAAATGTTAAGTAACAAACTCTTGTGTATTTCTTGTCCATACTGCAGAACAACAGTTCTTTGAGAAAGTGCAATGTCTTGAGCAGAGTCAGGAACAGTTTTTGACTCTGACTGAACAACACCACAACCTTAAAGAGGAGTTTGCCAAACTGAGTAAGTGGAACTACCTAATTTATTTACCCAAAGGTATTTATGTATTTGACAACTTCATACTTGTAAACCTCAGTGTTATATCTGTGTGGTGGATTGTCTTTTTGAAATGGTGTCAACCATTTTCAAATGTTTTAGGATGCTAACATAGATTCTGATTTGTTGATTTACAATCATAGTGATTTAAGCCTGAGATCATGACTAATTGTGTGACAACGTTCCATTAATAATGTCTCCATTTTATTTTTATAGATGAAGAACTCAATGGTGTACAGAAGAAGAATAAAGAATATGAACTCAACCTAGAACAGTTTACATCTGAACAGGTGAGAGTTCAAGTTATCTTGTCATCTAACTAAGTGTTCCTATTGAACACATTCTTGGCTTAACATTTACTTTTATTCTAGGCCCTGCTTTCCAAAGCCAAAGATGATCTGGAGGCTGAGAAGCGGGAACTTGTGCGTACACTGGAGAAGAGATCCCAGGAGGTGGAATATCTGAGTGGTATGGATAAATCCCTGTAGAATGTAATACACAATCACCCTCACATATACACCTAATCTAATGTTTATGGAACTGATTTGCTCATCAGAGGACCTACAGCGCCTCAATGACAAAGTGTCAGAGGTCAGTGCCTCGAAGATGGAGCTTCAGCTTAAGCTGGACGAGCTTGAATCCTCAGAGGTCAACATCAAGGTAAGCCTGTTAATAGGACCCAGGTTGGAAGGATGGGGGGTGATCTGATCCATATCCAGTGTCCCGTCTAAACGGTGCTGTTGTGCCTGTTCTCTTCAGTACCGTGAGAAACGAATGGAGCAGGAGAAGGAGCTGCTGCAGGGCCAGACCACCTGGCTGAACACCGAGCTCAAGGCCAAGAGCGACGAGCTGCTGGCTCTGTCACGCCAGAAGGGTAACGAGATCCTGGAGCTCAAGTGCAGCCTAGAAAATAAAGAGGATGAGGTAATGTCATGAATGATACATTTATTAGATATTTTTCAAATTTTCTACCCCCCCCCCAACAACTTTGTTTTCTGTTTGTTGAAGTTGAACAGAGTCCAGGACCAACTGACCAGTTTGAAAACTTCAAGTGAAAGCCTTCAGAAGCAGGCTGAAGACTTAATCAACAAACTTAAAGAGGCTAAGGACCAGCAGGCCAGTATGGAGGAGAAGTTCAGGAATGAACTAAATGCCAACATAAAGCTCTCCAACTTATACAAGGTATGGCTTTGTACATGATTGATGGATTTATTTTTTGCTTTTTATTTCAATAAAGTTACCAAGTGCGTGTTGCATGTTAGTAGTGGTATTAAACAAGTGAGTGCGTTGTTCCTGTCCCCACCTCTTGCCCTGGTCTCCCCAGGGAGCTGTTGAAGATGCAGAGGCCAAGAGTGAGGAGCTAAATGGTGCCGTAGAAGAGCTGCAAAAGCTGCTGAAGGACGCTGGAGAAGGTGAGAAACACGCATTCTCCAAATACGATATTATCAATATACTTATAATTATTGCAATACTTGTGATTCTCATAATTGAATGAGTATTGCGATTTGTTACTGTGGTTTCATTTTGCTACAGGCACAGCCAGCTGTCATGGAAATACTTGTCCAATATTTTCAAATCTATAGTTTTGTATCAAAACAATATCACAGATTGTATTAATATATTTTTTTAAGCATTGCTTGTAGGTAACCTTTATTCATGCCTTTTATTTAGTCACACTTCTCCTCTACCCTTTCCTATGTAAAGCCAATAAGGCTCTGGAAGTGCAGCTACAGGAGATGGATGGCTGCAGAGAGAAGGAGGCTGCCGAGTTGAAGGAGAAGATCTCCAGTCTGGAGAAAGAACTGGAGAATGCTAACGAGCTGCTCTCCGACGCCAAGCTCAGAGGTCAAGCCTGTTTTTATCGGACACTTGACAATACCTTTCATCGGGGCGCTGTTAGCACCGTATATTTTATACTAACTGTATGCGAGTTAGCGAACCGTGTTTGATTTTTGTGGCTACTTGGAAGATGATCTTTGACCCTGTGCATGGTGGTTCATTTCTAGGCCCTGTCGGTGCGGCGTCCCTGTTGTCAAATGAAACCATGACCACCATGTCCCCCACTGCAGCAGCCGTGGCCAAGATCAAACCGGCAATGAAGCTGACTGAGGTAACTGCCGCTCCGCTGTCGGATGACACGGCTGACAGTACGCAGACAATCGCCTGTTTTCTGTCATGGATTTGCTCTACGCGCCCAGAATTCATGTGTCTTGCTCCGCTCAGCAGACTGCTGATTTACGAACGGGACAGAATGTTGGTGGCGATTGTGTATGTGTGTGTTTGAGCTCTCTCTCTCTCTCATCCCAGTTGTACACGGCATATGTGGAAAGCCAGGAGTCACTTCAACTGGAGCGGGTGGAGAACAAGCGGGTGAATAAGTATCTAGATGACATAGTGCGAGAGGTGGAGGCCAAGGGTCCCCTGTTGAAGCGCCAGCGAGACGAGCATGAGCGCATGCAAAAGTCTGTGGCCAGCCTGTCTGCCAAGCTGGAACAGGCGATTAAGGTCAGTGCATCTGTTTTCTTACTGCCCTACTAGGTACCAAAATCATGTAGCCAGGGCTCAAAAGTGGAACCGGTATTTGGGCGCCCAGGTTTTTTTTTGGAGCCCAGTGCACCTGGGAAAGAGTCTGTCTGCTAATTGTTTTCATTATATGGGTTTGTCTGTACAGTTGTTTTTCAGAGCTCTGGAGATAATAGCCCTGTAGATTTGTTAGCTGTGTTGTTGCACCCCTAGTAGAGAATTGTCAGGGCAAATATTACAGCATTTAAACAGTGAGCTAATGGTCTCGCTGTAGTTCGGATAAGTCTCAAAAACTAGTTTCCGTGTGTACAATGTATCTAATGATTCTGTCTAGGAAAATTGATTTACCCAATGTTTCATTTATTTTCCCCGTTGCAATGTCAGTGACAGGTATTAGCATTTATAATGAGCCCACATCTTTAAAATGTTGCATATTTGTTTTTAGTGTGCAACATAAACATCCAGAATAACTTGAATTCATGTGAGGCCAAAGAATATATTGCTGCTTATCAGAATATGTTGTATGTCATTTATTTTCATAATAAAACTGTTACCACGTTGATTCATCAGAAGCTCCTCTAGCTTTTGTTAGTCATTTTAAGCAGTTCTACCTATTTTACTATGAGGTGGAGTGAACATAAGGGGAATTTTCTACCAATGTCCATGGAAGTGCCACACAATTTGTCTCACTTCTACATGACAAAACGTTACGAGGCAAATGAATAGGCGACAGCTGCAAGAGGGCATTTTACAGACCGCGTTTGTGCTGCATTTGAATGTCTTGAATGGGGGGAAGTGTGCTCTAGTCTAGTGAACTGCTAAATGTGCCATGCATGAGAGAAAATGATTGTACGGTGTACTGAAGTTAGTTAGCTCTTCTGTTTTTTTTTTCATGTTTGTTCATTGTTCTTTTGTTAGATTACTGAACTACTGAGCGAGTGGCACAGATAAACATGAGAATTGCGACTGAGGAGCTAGGCCTACTTATGTTGATAACAGAAAATATTGATATTCAAACAAAATTAAATGAACTGTATATTATCCGTATACCTTTTGGAATGTATTGTTCTGGCTGGCCTGATTAGGTAAAAAAAAAAAAATTTTTGCAAATGTGGGCCTCATTTTGTTCTAATGTAGGCTATCTCAATCAATCAATACAATATTTTTATGGTGTTCCTAACATTTTGGGATTTGCGATGAGGTCCTTTTAAAGCCCTCCCTTTAAAGGTGAAGCATCGCTGCACGGTGGCTTCAATTGACTCCTCCACTTAAAGTCATCCAAGGTTCAGGTTTATCATTTGCGTTGACGTTTGTTTTTGTGTTTCAGGAGGTGCACCGCCTTCAAAAAGAGGCTGACGAGGCCAACAAGCGCTCCTCTGTCCTGGAGAGAGACAACCAGAGGTCTGAGGTGCAGCTGACAGACATGGCTCAGCAGGTGGGGCTCCGGGGGGGATGTCACGTCCTCTTCCGTGTTTATATTTCCGTATGTCAACTCCTGAACCTGGCTGTTGTCACGATTGGGTGTGACAGGTCCCTGATGTTGGTGACATGGTTTAAGTTGGTATGGTGCAGTTAGGTTATGGTGACTTTTCCTCCAGATTCGTGTGCTCCTAATCGAGCTGGAGGAGGCCCGCGGTAACCACGTCTCACACGACGAGGGCGTGAGCTCCGCCGACATCAGCAGCACGTCCGAGGTCATCACGCAGCACCTGGTAACGTTCCGCAGCGTGGAGGAGCTCCGGCAGCAGAACCAGCGCCTCCTGATGGCCCTACGAGAGCTTAGCGACACGCAGGAGAGGGAGGAGACCGAGGCTGTTGGCAACAGGTGAGATACTGTTGTGTGTGCTGTGTGACCGCTCCCTAGTACTTAACTCCTAGATTATGTTGTAGATCTGACCTTTCTGGGTTCTGAAAATGTTCTATCCTTGTGTTCTGCCCCTAGGCGTACTGAGTTGGAGATGAGTCTAGAGAAGGCCCAGGCAGAGCTAGAGGCTCTGAGGGAGCAGCGGAGCCACCAGATGCAGCTGGCCGAGTCCATCGTCAGGCAGAGAGACATGTACCGCGTTCTGCTGGCACAGGCCACTGGAGTCAGCTTCCCTCAGCAAGGTGTGCTTCCCATTCCCTCAAATGGGCTTTTTGTCAGCACCCCTTCAGATATGAAGAGAATGCTTTCATTGATGTTGTCTTTTGTAGAAGTGCTCAAAAAGATTTTTTCCACCTGAATTGTCCGAGTTCTTTTGGAGTTATTTAGTTGAAACATGGGCTGTTGTATATTATGTGCATACCTGGTTATTCATCACTCTTGATGCCTGGGCCTGGTTAAGATCTCTGAGGTGTTTATGTAACCCTCATAATGATCGCTGACGTTGTTCTGCAGGTGCAGCGCCCGAGGAGTTCTCCCTGACCTCGACCCCTCGCCGTTCCCCGGCCACTACCCCAACAGCAGGCACCCCCTCGGGCATCATTAGCATGGCCACTGAGTCGACCGAGGTGGTGGAGGCCAAGGCAGCTCTCCGCCAGGTGAACCCCCACCCTCGTCTGTTGTTTGACACCCATTTCTTTAGTCAGTCACTAGAAGGGCTACACACCTACCTGGTAACTACAGGAGATGTGGCTGTGTACCATGTAATATTGATATCTATGTATGAAGTGCTGCTGTCAATATGAAACACCATTGAGTTGAGCACAATTCGAACCATTTCCCTATAATCATGTTCGAACAACATAGGTGCTGTACTTGTCTAAAGGTACGTCTTGCGCGTTTTAGTTGCAGGAGGTGTTTTCCTCCTATAAAAGGGAGCGGGCTGAGAGTGACAAGGCCCTGGTGGAGCAGAGTGAGAAGCTACAGGAGCAGGTGTCTGACCTAAGATCTCAGAATGCTAAGATATCTACCCAGCTGGAGTTTGCTTCCAAGAGGTAAGAGCTCTGCAGTGCCCTGTCAGGACACTACTCTGACATGGGACTTAAGGAAGTAGGGCTTCTGAACAACATGTGTTCTATTTAGTTATTTGAAAATATTTACTGAAATACATGACTGAGCCTGTTTCGGGGACGCTCCCGTCCCAAGGCTTAGATTAAAATTCCATGTTGCAGGATAATGTGAAGGATGTGAGGAATAAGATCATTTCTGGTTGATAATGGCACATTGTGGGGCTGGTCAGGTATGAGATGTTACAGGATAATGTGGAGGGCTACAGGAAGGAGATTGCCTCTCTGAGAGAAAAGGGACAGAAGATGGCTGCTGCAACCCAGAAGAGTGAGCAGACTGTTCACACCATGACCCAGGACCTGAGGACTGCTCAGGAAAAACTCAGCATGGCAGAGGTGTGTTGTGTTAAGCGCTAACCAGTCTGTCCTGTCATTCTGCTCAATCTGTATACAAGAATCACCCTAGTCAACAGTGGGTTGACTTGACCATGCTCTCCTCCCCAGGGTCTTGTTGAGAGCCTCCGGAAGGAGAGGGACATGCTGAAGCTTGTGGAGTCCAGACTGATCCAGGAGAAAGAGACCATGCAGACGCAACAACGTGGACAGAGCTCCCTGCTCATGAACCTCAAGACCATCCAGGTAGACCCAACAGAAGACAACAGAAAAATATCACACTAACCAGTCCGTCAGTGGTTCAGGACTGAATGGTTCTGTCTGCGTTCATGTATCTGATATAACTGCTCCATTCCCTGTGCCACCATACAGGCAACCCTGGAGCGCTCAGAGACCGACACCAGGCAGCGCCTGAATGCCCAGGTAGAGAAGCTGGAGAGAGAAATAAGCCAACTGCAGAAAAGACTGGAGCACGAGGTGGAGCAGCGCCACCTGCTGGTCAGAAACCAAGACGTAAGACCCTGACACCACCCAATACTTTGTTTAGCTCTACTCTAGTTACATTTTCTTCTATTCTTCTCGCTGTGAACGCTAATAAAACACTTGGTTGTTTTCCTCAATATTCACTTTTTTATTTTTATTTAAACTGACCGCCGTTCTCTTCTTTTGTGGTTCAGTTGCAGCTGATGGATGCCAAGAGGCAGCTAGAGACCCAGGCTGTCCTGCTCCAAAAGACCAACGATCAGCTGACTGCTGCCCAGGTGGAATTGAGCTCTCTTAGGCTGCAGCAGGTCAGTGGAGAGGGTGGCCGCCCGTCCCTGGGCTCCGTGAGCGCCCCGTCCACTCCTGTGGGCCTCCGAGGTAAGATGCATAGAGGACTGGCGTCTACACCCATGCTGTTCCCTTTATTTTCTAGGAAGTGTAGTCAATGAGGCCCAATGATCCCCTTAACCAGTCCTGGAGGGATGTGGTTCATGCGTGGTTAAGTGTGATTGAGTATACTCTAGGTTTCTCGTGCATTGTCCTTGCCAACAGTGACCATCTCAATATCCCTGACCTGGCTTCTCCTCGCTCCTCACGGCTTTAGGTCTCCAGGGTTCAGAAGGGGATTCTGAGGATCTGCGTGGCCGCTTGAAGCAGGCCGAAACACAGGCAGAAGAGCTGGCAGAGCATCTGAGGACTGTCACCTCCAGCATGGAGCAGTACAGAGCTATGGCTCAGAGCCTAGAGGAGTCACTGGACCAGGAGAAGCAGGTCAGGACTCCACCCTGAACCCTTAGTGGGGCACTAGCATGACCCCTGACCCCTTAGTGGGGCACTAGCATGACCTCTGACCCCTTAGTGGGAAACCCTCCTAACCTTTTTATGTTGTTGACAAACACTGAACTCCCAACTTCAATCAGTGTCCTACATGCCCATAATGAGCGCCTAGTGTCAATGGTGCAGCCTCACCTTCCTCATACACTCTGTCTCGCTAGGTGACGGAACAGACTCGCTCCTCGGTCGAGGACCGTGTGAAGGAGGCACAGGAGCAGCACCGTCAGCTCGAGATGAAGCTCCTGGAAGCAGAGAAAGAAAAGCAGGCCTTGCAGGAGGACAACAGGAAAGTACTGGCCTCGGTGGAGGAGCAGGTACAAAGCCTAATGCACTTTTCCACACTTATGTTTGACTGGATGCTGATACGTCTGTATTATTTAAACACATGACACCATAGTCTCTGGCTTCACTCTGATTGGTTCCTACCGGTCCCTCAGATGGCTGGGCTGAGGATGACTCTGAGCAGTGTGCAGGCGGACCACCAGGAGGCGCTACAGAAGTTGGCCTTAGCAGTAGCCCAGGAGCAGCAGGCTCTACTGGACAGCCAGGAGCAGGTGAAAGGAAATGGTGTATTTGTTATTGTAGTGGCTTGCCTGCTTTTCACATGGCATGACTGACTAAGCTATTTGCCACCATGTTTTTCCACTTTCTTGCAACTGTGCTTTAACTAGCTTGATATGTGCTGACAAAAGTATTGATAATTGTTAGTGAAATGTTGCCTTCTAGCTAGGTCAGTTAAACTGTCCTTCCCTCCTAGGCCAAGCTGGCGTCGGAGGCTCAGGATAAATACGAGCGGGAGATGATGCTGCACGCTGCAGATATAGAGGTCCTCCAGGCAGCAAAGGCCCAGGTCCTACAGGCAGCCACCTTCAGGCAGCAGCTAGAAGAGAAGGCCCAGAGAGCCTCCGCTCAGCTGCTGGAGGCCACAGTCTCCTGGGAGGAACAGGAGAAAATCCTCAAGGTACATGTAGGGTGCTGTCGGATCTATATGATGGGAGGGCAGTGACCTAAGAGTCTGAAGTGACTCCACAAAAAGTAATAGCTTTTTCTCAATATACTGTTCTCATGACAGTAATTACTATTGGGCTAATATATGGAACTTTTCTTCGTTCATCCCTGGGACTAGAGAAAACATCTGCTACCGTGTCAGTGGAGACAACCGTGGGATAGTTTTTTTTGTGTATGAATTTGGTCTTGCTATCCTTCTTGTGTAACTTTGTTTGTCAACACAAACTTAATTGCAAGGATGGCAGCTTGTTTGTGTTGGAGATCTTTGTGCTCACAAGTAGGATTAGTGTTTTACTCAGTTTTCTCTGAATTTAATGTTATGCTCCCTGTCTTTTTTTTTTTTTTTTTTGGCATGTTCTTCAAGCTTCTTAAGCTTGTCTGGCTTAACATTCTTGCACTAGTCTTTTGCTGCAATTTTGCCTTTAGTTTCAGTTGCACTTCCAAAGGACCAACTGTTTGATTAGCCTCTCTCCAGGAGGCCTCCCTTCTCCACGGAAACAGCCAAAAGCAACTCGGCTGAGCATTTTGCCCTAAGCACTAGTCAATCGGATTTTCTTCGGTATCTATCTACTGTTTCTCTAGTGAGCTGTTCTAAAGCTTTTAAGTCAATTTTATCTTAGTGGGTTTTTTTGTTCTTTTAAGAAGTGTTTGTGTGTTTGTGCACATTTTTTATTATGTCACTGCAACAGAAGTGTTTATTAACGCCCAATTATTTGAACACAGTAGAATTTAAATGATGGTGATGAAAGCAACAATCCCCCCCCCCCCCCAAATCTTACAACATGGATGACAATACATGGACTGGGAATTGCTCATGTGTTATAATTTCTTTTTATTGATAAATGTTAAGATTACAGAACATTTGTTTTTGTTCCAGAACCTAATAATCCTTTTGAATCCGATTCTTTATTATTTTTTATTATTATTTTTTTCTCCAAAATATCTGCAATCAAGTGCTTCCTATAACCAAGGATCAGCTTCCTGTCTTTGAACTGATAGTTTGGCCTACTCTTATTCAAACAGTTTTCCCAGATTTGTAGGATGCTTGGGAAATGCTATTTTCAGATCTCTCCACAGGTTTTAAATAGTATTTGCGGCCCTTTTCAGAACAGTCCAGCATTTAAAAAAAATTCTGGGTGGTGTTTGGGCTCTGTCATGCTGTACCATTGATAGGGCATCTCGTTTTTGACGCTTGGGACATTGTGCTCAAAAATGCCTTGCTATTCTCCTGCAATCTATGCCCACGTCCAGGGCACCCAGTGCCAGAGGCAGAAAAGACACCCCAAAACATCACTGAACCTCCATGTTTGACTGCGGGGAAGGTGTTCTTTTTTTTTCCAGAGATGGCATGTTTCTTATTTGGTCTAATTTGTCCACAGGAGAATGTGGCATGTTCAGGTCTGATTTGGTATATTGCATTTGGGCTTTGTCTCAGCAGGGGGGTCCTTCAGGGTCTCCTGCCATACAACCTTCTTTCTTTGAGTTGGCAATGGAGAGCGCGAGTTGAGACTGCATTTTGATAATGTTTTTAAGTGGCTTGCTGCTTGCCCAGCTGTAATACGCCCCCAAGTCTGTAATACGCCCCCAAGTCTAAGTCTGTTATTTACCTGAACTGTTTGTCAGGAGGAGATGTCTAAGATTGAGTCTCGCTGTGAGGAGCTGCAGAAGCAGAACAGTCTCCTACATGAACAGCTTCAGACCATGAGCAGCAAGATGGCCTCCACCCTGCAGAGCCATGTCAGCGAAATCCCACTGGACATCTCCTTCACTGAGGAGGGCAAGTCTCAGGAGCAGATCCTTGAGATACTCAGGTGATGGACTCTCTCCCGCCGCTCAAAAAACCAGTCTGCTGTTCTAGGCGATTTCACGCCACTGCCCTCCCCCCGACACTTCTTTAATATCCTCTGTCCCTTCCCTGTGGTGCTGCAGGTTTGTACGTCAGGAGAAGGAGATAGCAGAGTCTCGATTCGAGGTGGCCCAGGGGGAGAGTCTTCGGCATAGGCTGCGAGTTGAGCACCTAGAAAGGGAGCTGAGAGACCTGAAGGAGAGTCTTAGTGCAGAGAGAGAGCGGTTGCAGGTGAGACTGACCTATATGATGGGACTGATTTAATGGTCCTAGACTACTAGTCATTTCAGAACAGAAAACCAGATCTGTTCATTAATGAAGCAGTGAGGGCGCCAAGAGGAATTGTACGACTTTTGTTTTACCTGTGACTTAACCTCTGATCCAAGGTGACTGCTAAGACCCTAGCTCAACATGATGAGCTGATGAAGAAGACTGAGACCATGAGTGTCCTAATGGAGACCAACAAGATGCTGAGGGAGGAGAAGGAGAGGATAGAGCAGGAGCTGCAACAGACGCAGGCTAAAGTGAGACTGCATGTCATATCATAACCCATTTTAATTAGTTTTTCTCAGGATGTTTTCTGTGAACCTGGTCAAGGGTTGGTTCCTCTTACTGTGTAAAACCTGTTTGCCATTTTATCCTTTTGTGTGTCTCAGGTAGGTAAACTGGAGGCAGACATCCTGCCAATGCAGGAGTCCAACGCAGAGCTGAGTGAGAAAAGCGGCCTTCTGCAGGCAGAGAAGAAGATCCTGGAAGAGGATATCAAACGCTGGAAGGCTAGAACACAGGTTGGTGTTTTGTCTTCACACACACTGTCCTGTATATATTCAGTCTCACACACTATCCTGTCCTATATTTTTTCTCTTGTCTGTGGATTTGAATCGCGATGTCTTGTTTGTCCCTTTTGTGTCCCCATAGCATCTGGTGAGCCAGCAGAAGGACACTGACCCGGAGGAGTACAAGCGTCTCCACTCAGAGAAGGAGGCTCACCTCAAACGCATCCAGCAGCTCACAGAGGAGATGGGCAAGCTCAAGGCTGAGGTGGCTAGGTGAGTTAGCCTAATCGCTAATTCTAACTGGATTTTAGTCTGTAGCCCAAAACTGAATATCATCGAGGTCTACTCATTTATGTGGTACCTATGACAGTTATGAAGTGGGCAAGAGTTTGAAAGATTGAAAAGCGTTTCACTACACAACGACTTGGAATGCAGTTCAACACAAAGAAACATCTAGTCTGCGTAGTTTGTATTTCTGTGGTAATGTCTGGTTTCCCTGCAGGAGTGGCGGTTCAGTGACGTCCCTGCAGAGCCAGGTCCAGATGCTGCGTGAGGGTCTGAGAAAGGTGAGCTCTGAAAGGGATACTCTGAAGAAGGAAGTGGAGGCCAAGACACTGGACATCCAGGATAAGTTTCGCACAATCACCCAGGTCAAAAAGATTGGCCGTCGCTACAAGACCCAGTACGAAGAGCTCAAGGTGGAACACGAAAAGGTCAGTTAGCAAAACCGGTGGTGACTGGTTAGGATTTGGAGAGGATTCAAAATTCAATCCTACTCAAAGATTCCTCTCTATCGTTTACTCATGAAACGACTGATATGCCAATAACAATTATATTATCACAAAATCAGTGTGTCGGTCTGAATGGGACCATGTTGGACAACTTAGTGTAACCTGAAATCCTTAAGAAAGTAGACGTTCTTATGCAGTGTTTCTCAGCGGTAGCAGTCCTGTCCCCCAGGGGAAGTTCAGAGGACAAAGGGGGGTGCTGGAAGCAATGTTTTGGAAAGGGGTCGTTGAGGTGCCCTTGGGGGGTGTTTGTTTTAAGACGGGTTTACACCGAAGATTCACAACAATACAGGTTTATAATTTCAAAAACTGTGTTCTGCAACATTAAAACCTGCCAGTTTAGGCCACTGCAACCCTTCTTCTCTTCAGTGTTTCTGTCAGCTTCTTGTGGTGCAGTTCGGTACTGCCTTCACGGGAACGGGACGTTCGAGAATCATCTCTAAAATCTCACCCACATGCCGTTTGTTGTGGAAACTTTGGATAATGGATGCTCTGTTTCTTGATATTACCCGTGGAAGTATTTCTTTCTTCTAAAAGTGTTAATTTCTTATTGGGATACAACATGACCACCTTGTTATTACAGTGGTTACACATTTACAGGAGGCATATTCTGCTGTCGGACTTCCCCTGAAAGCAATTTACAAACAGGTCCATGGCCCTCACTAACTTTCAAAGGTTTTTAACTTACTTCCTTTGAAAGTTAATCCTTCTGCTTTTACCCCTTGATAAGTACCTTGTTTTCCATTGGAACAATTCATAAGATTGTTCATTGTTTAGTGTTTCCAATTGGCTGTTTGTTTTCCTGGGAATCTAATGCATCATTTGTTTGTCATTCAATTATGTGCTTTTTGTGATGATAACAATAGTAACAATACATTTTTTATTATTATTATTATTATTATTATTATTATTATTATTCAGGGCAACTAGCCTGCATTTTATTTGATGGGGGTAAGGTACCTGGATAATGGCGGGGCTGCTGGCCCAGAAAAAGTATCAGAACCACTGCATGTAACTGTTCTGTTGTGCTGTGTTGGACGGAATTCCCCTCCAGATGGTGTCAGAGGCAGCGTCCACCCCAGCACAGGAGACTGAAGCCCAGCAAGCATCTGCCCAGGAACTCCAGGGTCTCCGAGACTCCCTGGGACAGGCTGAAACCCAGATCAAAGATCAGGAGGGACAGCTGGAAAACCTCAACAAGGTCCAAAGGAGCAGTGTTTCCCCTAAACATTTTTACATGCAACTTTCACTGAATTGTTTAGTTGAAACCAGTAATTGCCTAACTATTTTAAGTGGATGACTCCTGAAGGGTTTTTAAGGTCCGTTTGTGATTACGTGCCTGGTTGTTATTGCTGAACTAAACCACGGCGTGTCCATCTCAGGTGGTGGGAGAGCGTGAAGCAGAGGCACGAGCGGCCCAGGAGCAGGCCTCCAGGCTGCAAACGGAGCTGACCAGGCTGAAGCAGGAGCTACAGGATAAGGCCTCCCAGGAGGACAACCTCAGACAGCAGATTGCTGATAAGGAGGAGAAGACCAAGAAGGCCTTTGTAGGGGCCAAGCAGAAGATCAACCAGCTCATGGGTAAGAGGCCAGCCCAGGCACCACAACTGGAGCAAATGGGTGTGTTGCTTTGAATGGGGTGGTTTGTCTCGTTCGAGGTGATTGCAGATCTCTGCTGCCACATTTACAAAGAGATCCCACATTGTATTATTTTGACTAATAGGTCTTTTGTCAAATCTGATGTGATTTGCCAACCACTGAGCCACCCTAGACAACACACTTTTAACATTTGACTGCATCCTCCTCATCTAGCTGCCAAGGACCAGCTGCAGAAGGAGAACGAGGAGCTAAAACAGCAAAGGGAGGAGCTGGAGGTCAGGGTCAGTGCTCTTAAGTCTCAGTACGAGGGCCGTCTGAACCGTCAGGAGAGGGAGTTAAGGGACCTGAGAGAACAGCAGGAGAGACACAGCGAGCAGAGGGACGAGCCCCTTGAACAGGGCCCCAGCAAGGTGAGAGACGATGCGGTGCCTGGTGCACTGAACAAACCTTCACCACGCCAAAGTTCACCAAAAGCCTGATCTTTCAGTGTAGCAATCTGTCTGTCCCTTGACTTGATGTTTCTTCCAGTTATAACCAGTAGATGGCACCAAAAGATTAATATGAAAACATACTTGGCCACAAACTTTACAGGATTTTTCTATGGTATCCTTGTCTACAGTGACGGGTTAGCAATGACATAGTCCATCAAAGGCTTGAATTGACAGAGGTTTTGATTCAGTTTTAAGATTGCCAAAAAAATATTGAATGCCTTAGGACAGACTTATATCCTGTTATAAGAACTATCGCATGTCACCGACAAAGCCCCATAAATCCCCAGCTCACTTTAGGGATCTTTGGATAAAACCCTCTGGTGTTTGCCATTTATTAATGCAGACATTGTATCAATAAAGCACCGCCACATTTTTCTTACTAACCACGTCTCTCCTCGGTACTGTAGGTCCAGGAACAGCAGAGAACCAGTGAACAAAGAGGACCCCTGAAGACACCAGTTGCAGATCGAGACCGTGGCAGGTAGTGTCTATATATATATATATACATACACACACACACACACACACACACACACACACACACACACACACACACACACACACTGTTTCTCCTGTACATGGGGGACACTTCACTTAGTTCAGTGACATTCTAACATGTTATCTTAATCTCTTCATAGTGCCAGTACCTCTGAGCCCCCTACTGCCAACATCAAGCCCACCCCTCTGGGTGCCCAGGGCCCCAACAAGCCCCCTGCCACCCCCGGAAACAAGTCCACACCCCGGGCCAGCATCAGGCCCATGATCACCCCCGCCACGGTGCCCACACCCACCCCTACTGCCACTGTCATGCCCACAACCCAGGTTGACAGCCAGGAAGGTGGGGATTTTAGGATCTGATATCATAGCCTGTGATGCTTACATTATTTGAGGATTGTTCATATTTACAGAACATAATGCGGCCAATGTATTTCAATCTCTGACCTATTGGCCTTCTGAACCCTCCAGCTATGCAGTCGTCCGAGGGCCCGCTGGAACACGTGACTGTGTACGGCAGTGCCAGTGGTTCCGTGCGCTCAACCAGCCCCAACGTTCAGAACGCCAACCCCAACGTTCAGAACGCCGGACCCATGCTGGCGCTCCAGCAGACCCAGACCCAGGCCACAGCTTTCGTCCAGCCAACTCAGCAGCAGAGCCACGCGGAACCCACCAATCAGGAGCAGCCCCCGGCCCCCGTTGTCATGGAGGCAGCACCAAGCTCGCAAGTGGAGAGGCCATCAACCTCCACCTCTGTGTTCGGCACCGGTAAGAGACTGTTGAATCTGGCCTCTGGTTCTGAGCTCCAGACCTCCTCTGGTGGCTCAGTTGGTGGCAACAGCACATGACTTGGTTGTTTAGACTGCAGTCCTTTAGATGTGTGATTAGGGAACTAGTGTTGGAACTCTGATTCTGTTGAGAATGCAATTATGCCTACACGTAATAGAGCGCTCTCTTACAGTGGCTTGACAAGAACACATTCTCATTTATGGCAAAGCCCTTGTAGAGGATGTAAGGTTTTACTTGGGTTGATTTAGCTATAATGGCATATTCCAGGCTTGTCTGTAGTTGCCCTGGGGTGTGAGTGGGAGGGAGAAAGTGGCGCATCTGCAGGCCCAAACCCAATTCCCGAAACGGATAGCAAGAGAGATTGATATCAGGACTAGAATGATTCACGTTACTTTTTGGCCAAATCCACAAACT
Organism: Esox niger; assembly: GCA_016801105.1. NCBI lineage: Eukaryota > Metazoa > Chordata > Actinopteri > Esociformes > Esocidae > Esox > Esox niger. The sequence continues at coordinate 1,906 of JACXGJ010002620.1, read as the reverse complement.
TTGACGTAATTATAAAACAAATGTTGAAGGTCGCGCAGGTGCAGTCAATGAAAAGAGGTCGCATAATGTCTAATCGGTCCTCCGTCTGGAGCACTGCCTCAGGGTTTCAGTTGGTTTGGGTTGGCTTCCTCTGACCTCAAGCGTTGTTAATATTGAATGAAATTTGCCTGTGGACCAAGTTTTGAATGCCCCTCAGTTTCAGCCACTCCGGGAACATCATCCATGTCCAAGAGACCGCGAGAGGAGGAGCAGGACAGCTCTATGTTGACCGAAACAGATAACACCCAGGAGGACACCTCTGAGCCCCCCATCCCCAAGAAGCTCCGCATAATCCAGAGGGTGGACCCGGAGGAGCCGGAGACCCAGGAGGAGGAGGAGGTGATGCTGGCTGACGGCAGTATAGACGCCGGTGGAATGGTGACTGGAGAGAGCCAGGAGGCCCCAGACAACAGCCAGGTTAGACACTTACCCACATTATATGCAGATCAATGGTTTCCAACCTGCTGGTTCCTGTACCACCAGTCAGCCTTAAGTTTCCTCTGTGGGGGCCCCCAGGGTCCTAATAACCCCTTTTTGGGAACCACTGGTCTTGAGCTGTGGAGTGTGTGGCTGTGTTGGACGGGTGGTGAATGTGTGTCTTGATCAACAGGTGGTGGAGGAGTACCCAGTCCTAGAGGATGCTGAAGAGGATGAAACAGCCTCTCAGTCTGTCCCTGTCGAGATGCTACTGTCCCAGTCCACAGAGGTCACACAGGATGCCCCTGAAGAACCCCAGCATGACGTCATCGTCATAGTGACTGACTCTGAAAGTGAAGATGAAGAAGAGGAAGACGAAGAGGAGGAGCAGGTAGGGCTGTTTTTGCCCTTTATGAAAATAGTTTAGAAGGGATGACATTGTTGATATGCGGCCATGTAGTCTAAGATTTTCCATCACATATGAATGTTGGGTTATGACACCTCTAGCACCTACCTCTCTGTAGGACTATGACGAAGAGGAGGAGGAAGACGAAGAGGAGGAGGACGATGAGGAGGAGGATGAGGAAGATGATGACGGCGGGATGGAAGAGGGGGAGGAGAGCAACGAAGGGAGCGGAGACGGCAACGAGGCGTATGAAGGCGACGACACGGAGGTTAGATCAACATTGGCCTTCATTTCCAGGGCTTTGGAAGCCTGTCCACTCGTTATTTCCACTCTCCCTGGGATCGTAGAGCCAGTAAAAGCTGAGCTGTGATGACATGTCTGTGTTGTGATGGGGAGTGGGGGGGACATTGAGGGTTGCTTGGGCCGAGGGCTCGGAGGTCTTGGGTCAGGACACACCCTCTGAGTTTTGGCTGGCTGTAAAGTGACTAGACTTCAAACAGAATGCCTGTACAGGGGAAATGAATCATGGTCAACATTCACCAAACTACTCTGCCAGGCGGTAGACAGGGTGTGGGACACAAGCTGTAACTACTGCTTCTCTCTGTCTCCCTCCCACTCTCTGTCCCTCTCTTGGTCTCTCTCTCATTCTCTGTCCCTCTCCATCTCTGTTCCTGTCTCTCCCTCCCACTCGCTGTCTGTCTCTCTCTCATTTGTTATGCCTGTCCGTCTGTCTGCCTCTTCTGTCCCTGTCTGTCTGCCCTGCTCTCTCTGTCTCTCTCTGTCTCTCTCTCTGTCTCTCTCTCTGTCTCTCGCTCTGTCTCTCGCTCTGTCTCTCGCTCTGTCTCTCGCTCTGTCTCTCGCTCTGTCTCTCGCTCTGTCTGTCTGTGTCTGTGTCTCGCTCTGTCTGTCTGTGTCTGTGTCTCGCTCTGTCTGTCTGTGTCTGTGTCTCGCTCTGTCTGTCTGTGTCTCGCTCTCGCTCTTGCTCTGTCTGTCTGTGTCTGTGTCTCTCTCTCGCTCTGTCTGTCTGTGTCTGTGTCTCGCTCT
>JACXGJ010002619.1:0-63214 GCA_016801105.1 Esox niger | reverse complement strand
AGCAGGAGCAGGAGCAGGAGCAGGAGAGTACAACACATCAAGACAATGATCCGACAAAGACAGGGAGAAACTGACTGAACTAAATACACACACTAACGAGCAGGACAGAAACAGGTGGGGGCAAAACACAGCTGAACTAAATACACCGATTAACAGGAACAAGGACAAGACAGATCAACGAGAAACAGAAAACATGGACTGGAACGGCCCCAGCTGGCCGGGACCGTGACAGTTTTATACGTGTTTTCACAATTGCTAACACACTAATACTGGTTCGATCAACAGTATACAAAAAACAATTAACCGAGTTTTAGAACAATCAAGCTTAACACAGGACCAGTCAGTTCCAATCTTTTGTACCAATCCAAATCCAAAGCACAATTCACCTGTTGTCAGAAATGTTTTTCTTTCACTACCTTTTTTCCTTAAACCCTAAACACAACTCTCTTTGTATAGTAGAATTGCCACCATGATGTCATGTGGAAAACACTACAATTTAATAACCAAATTTGAATAATTTCAGTACACTCTAACAGTCGGTTGTGAGTAGTAACAACCGTAATCAGTCAACAAGCAATGATTTGTTGATACAATGATTACAGTAGTTACCATAAAAGTCAAGTAAACATATTACCATGGTATGAACTTTTTCCATAAAGAATATTTTACCAAACAAAAACAATGAAATAGGAATGTCACTTAAGAGCATTCATATCCAAGAACAAAAGGCTATATTTTTCATTTTTACATCTTATCTATTTCAAATTACATCCATTTAAAGAGAATAAAAGTACTGTTTTTGTCAGTTGCCAAGATATTTTTAATTGATTTGTGGTCCTGTTAATCTTAATGCTAACATAATCAGCAAAGGAGAATTCCTTTGCTGAAAAACATTCAGTAATTTATTATTGCTTTTCCACTCAGTGCAAATTTTAAGGACATTTTGCAAACAATGAACACAGCATGTTAAACAATATTTGCATTTGGTCACAGCTGATACAGACGAGTCACTCGAATGAGAACCCCTTCTGCACATATACAAACCATATTTGCACAATTGTTCAGTCAGCAATCAGTCCTTATTTTTTTCTTCCATTATTTCTGATTATTGTGTTTACAAAATTTTAAAAAATTATATCTGTGGTGGACCAATAAATAAAAAAGTTGAAAAGGCATTTGGTTTCAGTGCAATTGATCATCTTTTTAATTAATGGTTCACCACAGAAAATGCTGAACATATTCAACGTTTGAAAATGTGTCAATATCTGTTTCGAGAAAACAAATGACCAATGCACTTCGAAGAATCCTGGAAATGAAGGGGCGGTGTGTCTACAGCCTTGGTGACTAATCATTCGTCCTTTATTCTTAGTAATTTGAGGTCTGTGAAATATCACAGGTGACAAGTTAGTCTTGCCAAGGATCTTATCCATAATCAATCAGGTTAGTGGATTCACTGTAATTTGGAGAACAATGTCAAACAGCCACACCTTTACGTCAAATACTCTAACATTCCATTTCAGTTAAACAACAGCTATAGAGGATTTTTTAAACTAAATTCAAAGAATCCTATTGCACACACCTGATGATACCTATTGGCAATCATTTCGGATGAGAAGCTTTTGTTTTGGTTGAAAGTGTTTTGGAAAAGGTTATAGGGATACAGACTTTACATGCATCTAGATCTATTAGGCCTGTGTCAGTTTTCTGAATGTGTGTGTGTGTGTGTGTGTGTGTAAGACGGTGGACTGGGTGTATCTGGACTGGGAGGGTTCTCCATTTTATTGGTTGTGCCTTTTAGCTGAAAAATGTCCACAGGGGTGTATGTGTTCCCACAAAAACACACATTGTTCTTCACATCATTCATACACACAAGCACACACACACACAAACACACACACACACGTCAGGCTGACAGACAGACAGACAGACAGAGAAGCAGATTGACAAGATGCACAGAGAAAGGCAGTGAGCTAAGAAAGAGATAGAAGAAAGGCACAGAGAGAAGAAAGACAAAGAGAGAAAAGAGAGCAAGAAAGAGAGGGAGCGAGAGACAGAGAAAGATAGAAAGAGGACAAAAGCACATGGCAGTGGAGGAGGAGAGAAAAATGAGAGCAGAGTAAATTGGCCAGGCGGTGATGGAAGATGGAGAGAGAGGAGAGCGAGGAGTGAAAGTGATGGATGAGGAAATGGGGATGGGGGTGTGATTTGTACGATGGAAGCGACAGAGTCACCCGTTCTTTCTCCTTTTCTCTTGTTTTCTCCCTCTCTCGCTCCCTTCCCTCCATTAACACATTGCGCGGCCTGGTAACACTAGCACTTATTGTCTGTGAGGCGTGCAGTTTACATTGACCTTTGGCCCCGACAATTAAATCTGCCATCAACACTGGGCTGCTTTCAGAGGGAAAAAATACACAGTGTGAGTGTATGTGTGAGAGTCTGTGTGTGTGTGTGTGTGTGTGTGTGAGTGTGTGTGTTTCTGTGTGGTTGCGTGTTTGTGTGTGTAGGCAAGTGCCTGAATTCTGTATTGTTCTTCAGAAGAGGTAATACGTAGCCATTCTAAGTGACCGTAACAAAACATTTCCACACATAGAACTAACTTTCCCCAAAATGAATAAACAATGACAATTTGTTGTTACCAATTTATTTTGAAAGCCATGACAACGAACTGAGAAAAACACAAATGAAAAAGGTTCTCTACAAATGAAAGGTTTACAACAATAGCCGTTGTCAATAACAGTGGCCATTTTGAAAAAGAGGTGAACAGGAGTTCTTTTCCCTTTTCAAGCCTCTGTTTCTCTCTTACCTGGTGAACTGGTGACATCTACTTTAGCTCCTGTGGAAAAACAAAGACACACCTCCTTCTCCTTTTCTTTGTCCCTGGGGATGCTATCAGGACATGGAAAGGTCAGGGGTCTAGGAGCACCACGGTAACCACACACAAACACACCCAGACACATGTATGTGCGCATGCACAAAATCACCCACACAAACACATACACGCACACACATGCAGACACACGCATACACTTGGCCACCTGAGACAAAGACGTTGTGACCTGTTTGCATTTTTGCTCAATCGATCCATTAAAAAGAGATCAATTTCCCCCCATCCAAATAGTGTGGTAACAGCCTGGCTTATCAATAAATCAATATGACCCTTTTCACAACAGCCATTTCAGCGTCCCTTTAACATTTTCATTTCCAAACCTATCATCACACAATGCAATCTAATGATCACCAGCATTGTTATATCCTATTTTTTTCATGTTCTGCTTTAAATGTTGGAAAGCTTTTAGTCAACAGCTTTGATATATTTTTGCACAAAAGCCACGATTCAGAAATGGAGCAGCCTCATGTGACCATACCAAAAAAATATAATAACAATAGTTAAATATAGAAGGCAAATAACAAAAAGGTAGTCCGGGGCTTTTTATGCAATGTTCCGCTGTCCAATCAAAGCATGCATCAGTTCATTTAAATTTTCTGATTTTTACTCCCATTTCTCCCATATCTCAGCTTCAGTCTCCTCACTGCCTAGCCTTAACCAATGAGCAGATATGCAGAGAAATAATCAGCGTTAGCCAGGCCAGCGTGTGAACTCCAAATCCCACAGGCTTTATCCCAGCAGTACCTCAGTCAGCTGTCTTCTTTGCCAACTCAGTCATTTAGCTGGGAAAGGCCAAGATGGCCGAAGGGTGGCACCATCATTGGAGAGATGTTACTTTCTGTTACTTAAGCGTTAATATTACTGTGATGTGCAGAGTATGGTTGCAAAATTCATATTCTTTCTCCAAATTTCCTCTGTTTTCCAAATAAGCTGGTTGAAAGATACTCAGAGCCAGATGCTAAAAAGAGAAACCCTAGATAAAACCGTTTGTGCTACGATTTTTCTGTCAATGTGCTGATTTGATTTGTGTAATACACAGTGAATACACAGTATATCATTATTCGATTATTGTAAAAATGCTTACATCTACTGTTACAACACAGTTTCATTTCTTTCTGGTGTTTATTGTATTTTTTGGAAAATGCTAACGGCTTTCTATTCGTCTGCGCTATTAAAACCCTCCCTTGCATCAAAATCTATTGCATTACAGATTGTTGCTTTAGTTTCTGCCTCCACCAACAGATCCCCAGCAACCCCCACCACCACTTACCGATATCTCTTTAAATACCACACCTCATTAACTCAGCTGACTAATGAGCTTATTAGGCTGCCTGTGACATCAGGAGCATTAAAAGGCAGTGTGTTAGCCTAGCTTGCCATCCCTATTCTGTTTCAATGCTTCTGACACAGTGATTTACATGGAACGGCTAATTTGGCTAACGTGGCTATGACATAGCCCACATTAATTATATTAGCAAGTCTGGTTTTGTGGATATTTTACCCGCTTCACAGTTAAAAAAGTTAAGGCTTACATTGATGTTAGCATGAGGCTAGTAACTAGCCGACTAGGGATTGACTAGGGCGGAGTATGTGCTGGTGGGTGCGTGTGTGTGTTTGGATGGATCAGTGGACAGGGCAGGGGGTCTTAGAAGCAGTGGAGTGCGCCAAAGCTATTTTTAGGTCCATTTGATTGAGGAGTTATTCTCTAGCGGGGCTGCTACTTAGAGGGGGTTGAGGTGATGGGTGTTTGTGTGTGTGAGGGGGTAATGTAGGAGGACAGTGTATGGGAAGAACAGCTGTCAGTCAGTATATAATGGCTCATTTCCTTTGGGGAGTCTGACTGCAGTAAGTAATGCATTTCTTGCATGGCTACTTATGACAAGGGCTGGGATGTCTACCAGAAAGATTGTCTGCGCCCCAATTGGTCCATGTGGCTCCAGTCAAATGTAGTGCACTATATTGGGAATAAGGTGCCATTTTTTATAGGAAACCATTATGCTGTCTCTGTTAATTAAAGGTTTTTGTGTTTGTGTAAAACAAAAATAGTAATAGTTTCACGCTAATACACTCAGGGATGATTATATTATTATTTTCATCACACTGCACTGAGGTGGGGTGAGTGTACATTATAGGAGAAAGGAGTACAGATGAAATTAGACAGATTTAATTCTGGTTATCCCTCCATTTTGATTTGAAATCTTGTTTTGCTGAAATCACAGACAAAAACTGACGCTGAGTCAAACAGGAAGGTATCCGCTTTCTTCGCCCTCTACGTCTACAAACGAAAACACAAACAACCAAAAGCCAAATAAGGCAACAGAGAAGGACAGAAACGAACGCTTCGTATTGACAGGGAGGCGGGAAATACCGCAGCCAGAGATAGATATCTAAATATAATACGTGTCTCTGGGAAGCATGCCGGCTGGGCCACCACACCGTGACAAGATGAATTCCACAGCGTTGGCATTCACTGTGCCGATGTCACTGGCCCTACTTGAGATGTGAGGGCAAAGGTAGTATTGACATGATACATATCAACACGCATAAGTGTGAGCGTCACTTCCCAGACGCCTGCACCAACCCACAACCAGGCATGTGTGATGAACCGGTTTTGGCAGTCACGTATGTATGTGCTGCTCCATTTACATAGGGAGCTCAATTCTTTTTTCAGCTGAACACATCAGCTTGGAATCAGACTCAGGGAGCCCTCACTTCTGAGAGACATACGAAAGCCAGACTGTATTTTGACAAAACACACCTGAACGTGCAACATTCCTCTGGGACAATTGGCTGTGAAAAGCTGAGACCAAATTGTGGCTACATTGAAAGAAATCCAAATTAACTATTCAAAGAAGTTAACACTAACTATACCCATACTGCCTCTCATGGACTTTGTTACACTTCTCTCTTTGTACTACTGGACTCTGATATTGCTTTACAAAGTCTGATAAGGACGTTTTCAGTTGTTACATGTCCATATCTACCTGAGGAACCACACTGCAGTTATCCCTGTATTTCAGTTGCACATGCACCTTCAATTGGCCTTCATTGCACATTTAGATTTGCCATTTGTACTTGTATTTTTAGACCCCACATGTAACATACATTATACTTAATACTTGTAAATGTTCTGCCTTCTTCAATTTGCACTTCTGGTTAGATGCTAACTGCATTTCGTTGTACTGTACTTGTACTGTTCAGTGACAATAGAGTTTAATTTAATCTTATCTGATGTAATCACATTTTCCTTACAGTCAAATATGGAGGAGGTTTAATGATTTTTTTGTGGTAACTCTACTGCCTCTGGCACTGAGTGCCTTGAACATGTGGGAATACCAAGGTGTTCTTGACTGCAATGTCAAAACTCAGTGTCAGAAAACTGTCTCTCTATTGAAGTGCATGGGTCTTCCAGCAGGACAATACCCACAAACACACTTCAGAAAGCACACAGGAATGTTTCAAGATAAAACACTGGATTGTTCTGAAGTGGCTAGCAACGGGTCCAGATCTAAATCCTATTGAAATCCCGTGGAGAGATCTGAAAACAACAGTTGGGAGGAATCCTTCTTGGAGAACTGGAACAGACTGCACAAGACTGGGCCAAACTAGCAGTACTGAGGTGCAAGAAGGTCATTCATGGCTATAGGAAGTGCTTTATTGTAGTTAATTTGGCCTAAAGCTGCACTATGTTGTCAATAATTTGATCAATGACATTTCTGTTTAAAGGGTTACATTTGAAAGACTATGTTAGGTTCTGAATAAAAACTAAACATCTGAAGTATTGACAGTGAAGAACAGAATAGCAGAGATTTGACAATTGGGGACTATTGGAGACTACTGTAAGTCATTTGAAGAAAAAGGGTGCCAATATGTTTGGCCACAACTGTATTCAGTGTTTCAATAGCATATGTTTGGATGTGTGTATGTGTGTGCCAAGCGAGGGTTTATTTCACAATGAAGAAGAGTGGGAAGATCCCCTGTGATCGTGACCGCAGGTTTCCGCATGGTTTCATCTCACCCTTTCATAGGAAAACAGCCAAAGACAAAAGACAACTAAAGACAGCTAGTGCTGACAAAAAGAAAGACTCAACCACCACAGGATTTTTTGGCTTCTGTCAACAAACCTAGTGTATCAGACGCCTGGTTAACCCCTGCTCTGCCACACCGGAGGAGAGAGGACAGTCAAGGCTATAGATCACAATCTGCAACAAAATCAAGATAGCTCCACTTCATGTGCACATGCACACACTTAGGGTAAAGCGAAAGCAAATGACTAAATGAGAAGAAAAGGATTAAAAGATAGGGTTAGAGTTTGTTACTAAGGTTAAGGTTAGCTATTACAGTTATTCTTCACGGCTAAGGCATTTCCTGAATGTGTATTACATTTTCCCAAAACTATTCACACACTTCCCGAAACTCACATCATATCGATGAAACTCCAGACTTCCCACAAAAAAGAAAAAATTTGACTCAAAGCCATATTATGTGGTATATTTATTTACACCAAAGCGTCAAAATAAAATGACACTATTGAATTCCCATTGCACACCGGTGAGAAGAATTTAAAACATTATTATCAAAAGGTATTCATCAATCAGTGACTATAGTGTGTTCCAGAATTCATTTTGAAAAACACTTATAAAACTACACAAATGCCAAAATCATTAATTGTGTGTGGGGCATTGCACTATATTTCAGGTTTTTGACAGGTAAAATCTTAAAAATACATGTTTATTCTGCTTCAGCATCCTGTATGTGAGACATTTTCACCTTGTTCTCTGGCTATCATGGCCATCATTTTGAACTATTTCATTAAATAGATGTCTCCAGACATGCAATGTTGTTTTTGAAAAAACAAGTTCACAATGGCTAGTCCTTGGGCCTCAGAAATCATGCCTGGTCTGCAATGATCAACTTTGTCTACATTCTACAAAAAGAACCACATTTTTATTTTATACAATATGAATACAAGTTAGAAGTTCATGTAAAATTCCTGAACTGTGCGGCATGTGCAAATAGATTCAGAGTACCAAGAACAGGGTGGTTGGCCCAGTAGTCAGATAAGTTACGGTAAGTAACCTGCTTGCATTTCTGAAAGTCCGGACAATTGATGCAGGAATGGAATGGCTCAGGTTTGTCTGTATTTCAGGCCCAGTTTCCCTCCTTTTTATACAAGAACATGGTCTTGTGCAGTGTTGCAAACGTCCATTAAAGATGTATTTATTCATCCCAACATCTTGGTTGCTTCTTGACTATGCTTCTTGCTAGTTTTTCTCCCACATGTCCTGTCCATATTGTGAACTGTCAGGTGTATAGGTAAGTCTAATAAGCATTTACCTATATTTAAAATATTTTTCTAAACTCTTAACACAGCAACACAGGAACATCACACAATTAACCAAATAGTTAATTTTCGGCTCAAAACCACATTTTGTTCTTAAAATGCCAACTCTACATTTCAAAATGGGAAAGATACTTTTTCTACATAAAATAACTCTATCAAAACATTATGATGGATAGAACATGTTTTCTATCCAAGAGGAACATATAGTCAATCATAGCACAACAACTTTCAAAATACTAACAGCTGATGACATTACAAAAGCTGCATTACTTTTCATGGTTCAGTTCTGCTTGCATACAGACAATATGAAAAACATTGATTTGTAAAATCTGTTTTACAAAACAATGTAAACATACTACCTCAAAGGGAATGAGTCATCTTTATTTAATAGAATATACAGAAAACAAATTGTAAGTGATAGAATTGCAGAAAAAGCTTTATTAGCAACTTGCTGCAAGTGATAAAAAAAGCTATCCAACATCCATGGCCTTTGGTTTAAAATAAAATTCCTAACTTACTGTAAACCAGCTATTTCTCAATGTTTTGATGATCTATTCATTCAGAAATGCTAATCAGCTGTTTCAATATAGCTTTTGAGCTGCTGCTGTTGCATAATTTGAGGCTTTATACTATATTTAAGCTTTTGAACATTAGTTCTTCATTTCTGGCATGCTGTTTGCAAGCATTTGTAAATAAGACAAGAAAGATGCATCATTTTGGTATTGGGTATGCTTGTATGAAAAGAAAATATACGGATTTTTGAAATGTGTTAATTGACTGCATATTCTGTGACAACAACATCATTTCTTTATGTTATGGTCCATAAATGATGGATGTTGTGCAAATTGTGTTTATAGTTTTGAAAATGTGACTAAATATCAGACAAGAGGATGTTAGCAATTGAAAAAAACTGTCATGTTCACACCTCTACAACTGTTTGTTGAGAGTGTTAGAATTGTGAGGATTTGTGTTTTGTTATTGAATGGCAATGTATTCTACATGAGAAGTTCCCAGAGAGCTTGATGTTCCTGTTTCCACCATACATAATGCTAGTAAGAATTTTAAGTTGCATGGAAGATGACTGCAGAGTTGTTCAAATGGCAGTAAACACCTATATCAACTGCCACACAGAAATCTGACCTTCAGACAAAAGGTACAGCAGTTTCTACTTGAGCCATTTGTTGCCACCTCAGTGAAAGGGATTTGTATGGTAGGAGACCTAAGGCTGAGAGAAAGACATAAGAAAGATAACTAATTTGACAAAACACACATGAATCCTCAGCGATAATCTCTTGTGGACACATGAGACCAAATTAAGGGTTTTTGGTTAAGCACACTGTCTAAATTCACAGAAAGCTAAATGAGAAAAATGTGTTTTAGGTCAGTGGCATAACCTTCCCCACAGTCAAACATGTAGGAGATTCAGTGGTGTTTTGGGTTCACTTTCCTGCAATTGGGGACTTTTTGCAGCAATTGGAGAATACCAAGGCCTTTTGGAGCAGAATGTTAAATCCCTGTGTCAAAAACCTGGGTCTCCAACAGTCATGGATTTCCCAGCAGGAAGAAAATGACACATTTTCAAAAAGCAGTGAGGAATTTTCCAAGTGAACACTCCTATAATGACCAGCATATGAGTCAGGTCTAAATATTATAGAAATCTTTTGGAGAGTTCTGAAAATACCAGTTGGGAGGCAACCTTCATTCCTGGTGCAGGAATACTGGGCCGAACGGCCACTGCAGAGGTGTAGGGAACTAATCCGTGGCTTAACTGATTGCAGTTATTTTGGCAAAAGACTGTGCTAACAAATAATGAATCTATGATGTCAGTAATGTTGCGAATGCCGTTTGTGAATATATTCTGATGTATTAAATTCTGCAATATAAATAGTTACAACCTTAGAGACCAAAAACCTATTTCTACAGTAATGGCCAATTTCAACATTAGTTAGTTATCTTAAGAAAGTGTAAGGGTGACAGTATTTTTTGCAACAACTGTAAAAGTGCATCTGCTCATATCCCCCTGCACGCACAAGAGACAAAGAAACGGAACACCACCTTTACTTGTGGCAGGGAAAGTATGTCATCGGAGCTTCGTTGACTGATGGACACAGGTGCCCACGCCTGGCATCAACCATGGTGGTTGGTGGGTAGTTGGTAAAGGGCTGACATTGCCGGCATTCCAGCTTCCCCAGCCTGGCACTGTCTGCCAGCCAAGGAACGCCCTAGTTACGAATACCTAGCATTTGGAGAATTAAGCCTTTATATGTCTTCAAACGAGCACCGGCGAGAAACAATGGCACAACAGAAACGGACGAATATTGTTTCCTTCACAATGAGTCATAATCCTTCTTTCTCTCTGCCTTCGGGATTTGTGACAAAAACACAAGTACACATTGTGTTAATTTGGAGCAGGGCAGAGAGCGTACACAACTAAACCGAAGCCATCATCTGAAGAACACAATGGTTTCATCAAAAATGGAACCCTATTGCCTATAGCGCACGGGTAGTGCACTAAATACGAAGTTCACTTTGCACGGAATAGGGCGCCATTTGGAACGCAGTGAATTTAACTGTAACAAACTGTACTTCCACAACATCCTCAAGGCAGGATTAGAAGATACAGACAGTGACATCGGGAGAAGTGTTCTGCCAAGTGTGTGCGCGCTGACATGGTCTCCGATATTGAGCCACAGGGTAGGAGGAAATTAAAGACGCAGACCAAGTGAACGACTGACTGGTTCTCTGTCTCTCCATTCTCTTTGTCAAAATGGCTTCTCCTTCATACGCGGCTAACGAAGACTGCGGTGCGCGTGCAAAAACTACTGGCGATTCACTCCCGCCACACAGACATCGAGAGAAGGATTCTCACCCGCGTGAAACGGACCTGCTGCCCTTTAAATGCAATTTCCTGAAACAAGGCTCAAGGAATCGAATTGGGATGCTTTTTTCCCCCTTTCCACCTCGAGGCTATTACTGCATGAAGTGCTTTGTCAAAACCCCGGGCCAATCTCACCGTGCTTTCTGGCAGACGTCGCGCATCCAGACAGTTTTTGGGAAGAGATGTATGTCTGCTATTGGAGAGAGGAAGGGCGAGAGGGAATGAGTCAGAGATGTTAGAAACTGTAGTGGGGCTGACAGAGGGAGAAAAAAAGACGAGCGTCCGATAGACAGGAGGGAAGAGGGTGTGTAAATGGCATAAAGGGAATGAAGAAGCTAAAATGTACAAGTGTGAAAGGCAAGAAACTGGACAGAACCGAAGGAGAGAAAGAGAGAAATAGCTAGTAAAAAGACAATGAAAAGAAGAGAGGAATAGACTGTCAGATGTGGGTAGGTAGAGAAAGGCTAGAGAGTTGCCTCTGCACATCCCTAAACAGCTGGCCAGGATTGGCAGTGGGCCTGCAGACATGTCTTTATATCCTGGCCTCTCTCTCAATTAAATTCAACAGGGATTTACTGGCAATGGAAACATTTGTTTAAATAGCCAAAGCAAGTGGAAACTATGAACAATTCATCTTAAATTATAATTATAGAGTTCAATAAAACAATCAGAACTCCTAAATAAACATCACGTTTCATACATATAAAGTACTCTCAAATGTTATAATATTTCGCTGCATGCAAATAAAAAGGGATTTATTGCCACAGTGTTTAACCACACACATTGCCAAAACAAGCATACAGAAACATATTCATATTCACATCTCTCTCTCTTTCACCCCTTCCGCGTTAAGCTATGCTTGTGACGTGGCAGGTTGGTGGGAGGGGAGAGACAGGCTCCTTTATTCTAGTGCCGTCAGGGGGGTCCCCCCACAGTTCCTGGGGGGATCGTCTCCCACCAAAGCCCTAGAAGGAGGGGGGAAAGAGGGGGCAATCACAGTGTAGACTCCCCCTGCTGTTTCTGCCTCCTTTTGCTCCACAGACACAGATAGACAGGCACATAGAAACATATATGCACATAGGCAGAAAGATACAGACACACACACACACACACACACACACACACACTGCTCCTAGTTCAGCATGGCTCATTCAACGCACTCACACAGACTTCGTAATTGCTATTCTGGGCTGAACAATGTGCTGTTTGCAATCTTAATCAAATGTCTAATTCAGTGGCCCAAATTGCAATAGTACTGGAATTGATGTCAGATTCTTTTAATCAGAAATTCAAATGGGGCTGATGGGGTTCAGAGAAGGCCTCTTGGATGAGGGCATTGATGCCCTGCAGTTTGAGATTTGCTCCCTGTCTCCATCACAGAACCAATGGGTTGTTTCTATTCAGAAAAACCCTGCTGGCACTCACCTTGTCTGGATATGACCTCACTAGAGTGTCTCCCAACTCTTACTTCATCCACAACCTTGGAAGATCCATGAAAGATCAAGGTTAATTTCTGAGATATCTCTCGCTCTTGATTTCAGATTGTTCAAGAGACATGACCCTATGATGGGAGTGTCTTGATGACCCATAAATAAGTCTAATCCCAAATCACAACCTTACAGTGAATTAGTTAACAGCCTCATTTACAGTACAGACATACAAGGCCTTGCGCATTTCTTTTTTTACTAGCACTGATTAATTGTGACTGATGAGGAACTTTTAATAAAGAAACAATTTTTTAAAGAAAAGTGTATCTGCTATGTTTGGGATGAGCTGTTTGTCTTACCTGGCTATTTTAGGATGAAAGCAGTAACCGGTAGTCACAATGAATGCTAGATTACCTCAATGTAATTTCCCCTCTGCAGGGTGGAGTATGTAAGACTCTGATGTAATTAACACTTGACTGTACCTTTATCCCCTCAGGATCTGGCAGTCTGCATAGTCAACTATATCGAAATGTCACATAGATTCACCTGACAGTTCACAATATGGACAGGACATGTTGAAGAAAGTAACTCTTCTTTTTATAATTAACTAGTAGTTGTTTAGTAAAGACAATATTTACATTTTTGATGTCAAGGTTGGTGTACCTTAAAATTAATACTTCAACAACATACTCAAGTGTACACAAGCAATATCAAGTGAATCATATTTGTATACAAATAATTATATGTTCTCAAGTTATATATTGATAAGCAGTTTTAATGATTCTGAGAAAGGAACTTATCAACAGCTAAATAAAATGTATCATGTCACTTTAATAAGAAAACTTTGCAAATAGAAATTCTAATTGTTTTGGTGCGCATATACAACAAATGAACAAATGTTATGGGCAATATCCTAAATACAGACTTAATATTAAACAGAGTTAACACGCAAAATAAAAAGTAAATGAGGAAAAATTTAAGTAAGGTAACCCTTAATAATAAAAAGGTCAAAATGTGTGAATAGGTATTTACTGAATGGGCAGAGATATGGTAGTTTCAAGGCTTTGAAAACTGTTGTTTGGTGGAACAACGTTTTTCCACTGAATGTAAAGCAGGGGGAGTGGAGAATCGCAGGGGGAGTGGAGAATCACCTGTTCCCCCACGTGCCCCTAAGCTCTCTTGCTCCCGCCAAGGACAACAGCACGTGCGTTTATTTAGGCCAATAATGACTAGGCTGTACATTGTATGTCTGTGCACGTGAAGACAGACTTGCGTCACTGGTTTCTTAGGAACAAATCCACGAAAAACCAGCATTCCCCGTTATTACTTTTAATTCGACCCGCTTGGTCATAGTTCTTAAAACAAGAGGAGACAGGCATGAGAAATAGTGATCCGCGATTATCCATTTCAGAATGTTTCCCAACTACAGATTCCATTTTAAATGACACGGTATGGTGGATTACGGAATGCAAGTATTTTTCCGTTGTATTCTGCTGCTTGAAATAAAATCTCCCAGTTCAGTTTTAAATTATGATTACATTCAAATGAAGATGCCATCAGCCAAGTGCCAAA
Source organism: Esox niger (assembly GCA_016801105.1). Lineage (NCBI taxonomy): Eukaryota > Metazoa > Chordata > Actinopteri > Esociformes > Esocidae > Esox > Esox niger. Next base: position 49,106 of record JACXGJ010002619.1, on the reverse strand, counting down.
ATAAGGCCTAAAAATAGAAGTAATTCAGTTTAACGCACAGATTTAGAGACAAATGCCCATTTGCCTGCATCGAACCTAACAATTTACAAATTATATTCTTTAAACTCACTGAAAGTTGACAAAAATATAAGTCTCCACCCTAACCTGTATCCTGATCCTAAACATTGTCTTCAAAGGACGAAAGTCTGTAGGTTACGATTTTTGGAGGACAGACGGGACACAGAATGATAAAAGCCTACAGAATGATTATACGGTGGTAATAACCCAAGGTCATCTGAGCCAGGGTTGTGGGTGCGCCTGTTCAGGTAGACAGTTTATGTGACGTTGGCAATGCCCCAGGTCAGGTTGACAGCACATGACAGAGAGACGAGATAACGTGCCATCTCAGCCTGGTGCGGCAGGTATGATAAATCGCTTAATCAATCTCGTTTGTTGTAAAATGATCATAATAAACTTCTCCTGAATTATCTATGTTGTTAAATATTAATTTACAAAAAGACCTACGATGAGTATTGAACATTATAGAGACACATTTAGACTACCCGACATTTTAGGATGGTGTCACAGAAGACAGCGAATTTTCTCGATGAGAGACGTGGGAATGAATAGACTATTTAGATGGGTAGCTTTGGCTGCACATATTCATGAATAAGTCATTTGACGGTGCCATGTGACATATATTGCCTTTTTAGGTTGTGTATAATTTATTCATTTGGGTGTGTAACGAGGCAGAAAAACGGTTGCTTGAATGCATTTCTTCCATCTTTCAAATTCCTCAAATGGAGGGTGTGTTATTGTTTCAACATTTGATTGAAAAAAATGAGGTGGTACCTTACAGTAAAAACCGCAGCACAGGCGCTGATGGTAGCATATCTAACTGAAAACGCTGAAAAGACAAAAGGCGTTGCACCACCCTTCACTCTCTGTTTTATTTCCAGACTTGTCATTCTGCAACAATGTTAGGCTATAGGAGAAAACATTTTCTGCGATATTGCACCATCTAAATGAAACGTGATATACATTTGATCGTTGTTTTCATAATGCCATCGGTAAAACTACTGCATAAGATACCGCACCGAGTAGAATGTAACCTAGTGGAAATATGTAGCCTACTGTGAATTTATGAAATGCATGATATTGTTGTTGGAAAAACAGTTTATGCAGTGTGCTTTTATTTTAAACACAATTTTATTCAGAATGTTATGCTTTTTTCTTAATGTTTATCTTTATAAAATGGCGTTATAAAATAGATTACGCGCATTTGTTTTAATTTCATCTGGCTATCATACACCTATGAAAATAAATACTTATAGGCTACAATACTTTAAATACTCCTTCCATAAAAAATCTCATCAAACGTTTATTTTAAAATTCTAATCGGCTGTATTTAATCCCTGACAGTCAATGCCACTGATTATGAGTGGCAGACAGTGAAACATGATGGAGCACTGTCTGTCTCCACTCTCTCTCCATCCTGCCAGGACAGGGTTGAGTGACTGCTGCATTTTCTGTAATTGACATTCTACCAAAGGTCCCCCCAGGAAACAGCAGGAGCAGAGGTGTGTGTGTGTGTGTTTGTATGTGTGAGAGTGTGTGTCTGAACACCGACACCCCTAAATTAATTCCTACTGAATTAAACTCAGTTTAATGTAACCCAATCTAGTCATTTTTTTTAAATGTCACCTTTATTTTAGCAAATAAGCTGATCAAGATCAAAATCTCATTTGAAATGATGACCCGGCCAAAGGAATCACAGTGCAAGATCACACACGGTTAAACGCTGAGTTCTCAAGAAACAATGGTATTTAAGAGCCATAGTCATTATTCCTTTTCTCAACCAATTGTCAAATGAAGTTTTTGGGGGCTAAAAACCCACTACCATTATAACCACAAGGTCAACTACCCTCACAGAAGCAGCAAATTGTAAACAAAGACACTGCAATCATTTAAAATGAAGGCTTGAGAGGTTCGATTGAATTCCAGCCTCAACACTAGATGGGAACCCATATCAACAGCATATAGGCTGCCAGAAAGCATATGATACAGTGGGCCCGTGATGGAATATTTACACATTAAAGCTATGCTGTATTGCCGTGGGTGGGGCATCAGGCTTTCATATAAACCCACTGACAGCTTCAAAGATGACCCTGAAAGAAGACCTTGTTTGTTTATGTGTGCGAGTGTGTGGCTGTATGTGTGTCTGTGTGGGTAGTAATGGTGACTGGTTGTATGTTTTAGTAAGAGAGAGTGAGGGACGAAAGGCAGAGTGAAAGAGAGATGTGCTAAGCTTCTTTTGTCTAGGCTTCGACTGTCTATTTCATTAGCACATCATCCACCTCCTCCCCTCCCCCTCCCCTTCATCCACCCACCACCCACCCTGTCCCTCATCTCATCCCCCTCCCAACCCCTCCCCGGTTCCCCCAGGCCCAGACGGAGAGCCTGGTCTCCATCCTAATGGCTACTCTGTATTCATTATCACCTCCCTCGCTCCCCCTGCCAGAGACGGGCCAACGTAATTGATAATTAAAGAGCAATAACACAGCGGCCAATGCAATCTCACCGCAGGAGTGAAGCACCAGGGCCGAGACCCCCCCCCCCCCCCCAGCAACGTCACCGCGCGCACACGATCCCTTTAGTTCCCCGGAGAAACGAGAGGAGACGTGTGGCTCTGCAGCACCTCCCCCAGGGAAAAAACGGTAGTGTACGCCTCCTAACACAAAGCTAACATTAGCCTGACCGTCCTGTAAAAGGTATGGCAAGGACGACTCACACGCCAGTAAGTGCAGACAGTCATACATGCTTTCAGCCTCCCCCAACCAAACGCACACACGCACTTGCAAAGCCTCCCAAAAGAAGAGTAGATCACAGAAACAACAGGACACATGTAAATTTACCAACGTAGATCAATAGAGAGACATGGCAATGTGGCGAAGAAACCATTGAGTGTGCTGCTAACTCTCCTCACTGTAATATGCACAAGGCTGCCAGCGATGAACTTATTCACCCTATTACCATCTCTTTAGTCAGCATATTTCATCATCTTCCATAATTTACTAGAGGCCCTGAAACAAACTCTTCAATTGTTTGTAAAACTTCAATCAAGCCAGGATCTGAAATATAAAACACGACTAATGTTAAAATCTTCAAGTGCTCTAAATATCGCCATTACTCATAGAAGAAATGAGCTGTAGGTTAAATTAATCTGTATTTGAAATGTCTAGTTACACAGGAAATACAATGGAATTAGCAACAACATGACTAAAATGTATACAGGTGACAAATTAAATGAAAAATTTGAATAAATGACAGGAGGAACATAACTAATGCAGATGCTTACATACAGGTGTACTACTTGATACAATTAAGCAATTAACATCCCATCATGCCCTGTGAGGAATAACTCGAAATGACTTTGATAGAGGGTTGATTATTGGGTCACTTTCCAGGATTACACTGCCCCCATCCACAGGGCACAAGGTATCACTGAATGATTTGATGAGCATGAAAAGGACATTAATCATACGCTATGGCCTTTGCAAGTCAACACAGCTCAATACAGTTGAACACCTATAGGGGATTTTGGACCTGGTTAGACAGCGCTCTCCACCACCATAATTAAATCACCATATGAGGGAATATCTTTTGGAAAAATTACGCTCCATCTCTCCAACAGAGTTACAGAGACACTCGTAGAATCTATGCCGAGGCAGACTGAAGAAGTTCTGGTGGCTTGTGATGGCCCAACACCTTACAGAGATATTTTATGTTGTTTGTTTCCTTTTATTTGTCACCTGTCTGTATATCTGTTTTAGTTGGGAATGTGTATATGGGTTTAGAAATGATTATTACTCAGAATGGTTATAATCAGCTAGACTGAATCTAAATATTTTACTAGACAGCTCTAGAGACACATTCTGTACTCACATACTGTTCTCGTGTTTAATTATATGTTGTTATATACTATACTAGAAACCTATTCTATTGTTATCATATACTGTACTAGTGACTTGTTCTATGCTATCATAGAACATACCAGAGACCCGTTCTGTTAATGTATGCTGTACTAGACATCTGTTCTATGTTTTCATATAACATACTAGAGACCCATTCTATGTTATTGTATACTGTACTAGAGCTCCGTTCTGTTAACATATGACATACTGGAGACCCGGCCTATGTTCTCGTATGCTGTACTAGAGACCAATTTTATGACGAAGAGCTACTCAGGCAGAAGGGATCAGACAGGAAACAGACTACCTGTATTCATGAGAGAAAATTACCCCGCTCTTTCTCCACCTCGCTCTCTCTGCTCTTGAAAGTCATTTAGCGTGGATATGAGGAATCAATCTGCCATTTGAATTGGGACGCGGGATGTAATTACAGACGGCAAAACGACGCAGCACTTCCTCTGATTAGAGAGAAAGAGATACAGGCAGGGGAGAGAAAGAAAATGAACACAGAAAGGTGAGGGAAAAAACTAGAGTGACTGAGGGGTCTGTATGCTTAAAAATTGCTACGGCTGGCTCACTTAAAGGGGAAAGATAGAGAGAAATGAGACACGCACACACACACCCACACTTCAATGCTCTCCTCCTATATCACAGGATGTAGATTACACCTGACACACCGTAGCTTGGTAACATGTGACTCCCTCCAATACCTCGACTGGTCTCTGCACTGTATTTCTTTGCGTATTGACTGACAGGCAACATGCAGTGTTTAATGGCGGCTATTTTCATGTTCTCTTTGAGGGAAGAAACAAAGCGAAACCGGCCGCGGATTTCACTTTCATAGGATGACCTAAAAACACATCCGTCACCGAAGCGCTCTCTCATTCTCTCGGAGCGCGTGCGAGCGAGACAGGCGCGGGCAGATCAAGCAGTACTTCGGACACGCGCACGTGCACGGAAGCGAAATGAGTCGTCTCTGACAGACTCAGACTTTGTCGCGTACATGTGGATATGCACGCCCGGTGTCCTCTGTACTCCATTCCCTGAGGGAGACATCAAGGCAGTCACAGGAAAGGGCAAAAATTATAAAAAATAAAAAAGCTAGGTGCAGCGACCTATGTCCTACCCAGTCACAGTCATTAACCCATTAGTGGCAGGATGGTTCTCTGCTGTGTAGGACAAGCCTTTTAATGGAGTTTAGGACTTCTCTCCCCCGCCTTCATCCCTTTCCAGGTATAGTGTTTACTATATACCCACGAAAACAAACCCAACTTCCACGCCAAACTCTGGTAGCTAGGGCCCACCTTCCTGACTGACCAGAAGGAGCAGGTGAGGCCTGTGTAATATGATCATTTCACTGTGAGTGGGCTTCAACCCACATCATGAAACATAGCAGCAGATCAGGCAAGAGAGAAGGAGTGTCAGATGTCAGCCTGGGTGTCAGTAAGGAGCAATTTAGGACAATGGCCATGTCTTTATCATCTGAATGAGAGATGATTGAGAGAGGGAAAGAAAAAGAGAGAAAGCATGTTAGAAAGACTGTCAGAGACACAGAGTAAGATAAAAGAGACAGAAAGAAGGACAGGAGAGACTGAATATACACTTTCCGGAAATATTAAGAGACCACTGCACCTTTTTCTTTCCTTTTCAAAAAAGTTGAAAAGGAATGTTTTGAGTCAGGACCAGAAGCTTTCAATCTCTTTCATTTTAAAACTTCTGTTCCTTACTCAAAACCTTCCTTTCGACTTTTTTGGAAAGGAAAGAGAAAGGTGCAGTGGTCTCTTATTTTTTTCCGGAGCTGTATGTAAACATAGTTAATGGCATCACAGAGAGAGAAAAGGGCAATTTTAAAAATATTGATCATGCAGAAAGTGTACCACTTGTATACTATATGCACAAGGGAAATTCTTCATGAATTCCACAGAAAATTACAAAAACACATTTAGTAAGAGAACTGTAAGGATCAAAAATTGACAATAAAATATCCCTCTGGGATTTATGCATGCATTTTTTTCTAAAACATTAAATATTTGCAGCAAATAAAAGTTTGAAAGATGTTTGCTGAGAAAATGGTTTGCCAGAATGTCATACACCAATTGAATATGAAAGAAATATGGTTATTGAACTAAACCAAGAGTAAGTAAAAGGGATGTAAAGCTGGTTGCTGATTATGGGTCCCTGATCTCTACGGCTCAGAAATGCCAAGTTATTTATATGAATGTTGAGCAACTTGGGGTGAATAATCATGATGGACATTTTTTAGGTTGGCCTCCCAATGATGAGAGGGTTTATTTACTGATGTCCTATATTGACATAACAGACAGGCCTGGAAGATAACTCTAATTTAGTCTATAATTATCGCAAAATTTTGTTTGGCCGTAGAATTTTATACTGGGAGAGATCTTTTGGGTATGCTTCCAGAAGACCAGCTTAAATCAACTTAACCATTACATCAGTGTTGTTTTACCTCATAACACCAGAGATGCAAAGAAGCTTATTAGCAGTTGAAATGTACAAAATATTGTTCTTTCTCAATCTTGGGACAAAAAACTTCAATGAATTTATACAAAGGTTTAATCAATTTCAGAAACCACCTGCAGGACTCAGAATTACATAAACATTTTTGTCCTTTCGCAAACTTTTTCACCCAGAGCTTCTAACAGGAGCAATGAGTTTATATAAATAGTCATATTTAATTTGTGGGAAAAATAGAACATATACTATGCTGTTGTAAAATGCTATAACCCTGTCACATGTTGAAGCCAAGTAGCATTTGCAGTGGGAGCAGCAAACTATCAAAATGACCTGTACTGTCAGAGATGAGCAAAATGTACAAAATATACAAAAGGCCAATGTATCTAAATGAAATACTTAATATCATGTAGTGTACATAACGAAAATACATGTCTTAACATTTTTTGATTCTCTGTAATCTTAATTCTAAACAAAGACTTGCTATGGGATGGATTCTGCATGCATGTAGTTAAGTTTACATGACTGAAATACAGCTAATTTTGCATAGCATGCTGGCTATTATTCTAATACAGTGAGGGAAAAAAGTGTTTGATCCCCTGCACATTTTGTAGGTTTGCTAATTGACAAAGAAAGGATCAGTCTATAATTTTAGTAGTAGGTTTATTTGAACAGTAAGAGACAGAACAACAACAAAAAAATCCAGAAAAACGCATGTAAAATTTTATATAAATTGATTTGCATTTTTACTGAGGGAAATAAATATTTGATCCCCTCTCAATCAGAAAGATTTCTGGCTCCCAGGTGTCTTTTATACAGGTAAAAGTTGAGATTAGGAGGACACTTAAATGGAGTCTCCGTTTGTTACCTGTATAAAATACACCTGTCCACAGGCATTCAATCAATCAGATTCTGAACTCACCACCATGGCCAAGACCAAAGAGCAATCTTGTCAGGGACAATATTGTAGACCTACACCAGGCTGGAATGGTCTACAAGACCATCGCCAAGCAGATTGGTGAGAAGGTGACAAGAGTTTATTCGCGAATGGAAGTGACACAAAAGAACTGTCAATCTTCCTCGGTCGGGAGCTACATGCAAGATCTCACCTTGTGGAGTTGCAATGATCATGAGAACAGTGAGAAATCAGCCCACAACTACACAGGAGGATCTTGTCAATAATCTCAAGGCAGCTGGGACCATAGTCACCAAGAAAACAATTGGAAACACTACGCTGTGAAGGACTGAAATCCTGCAGCACCCACAAGGTCCCCCTGCTCAAGAAAGCACATGTACAGGCACGTCTAAAGTTTGCCAATGAACATCTGAATGTGGGTGAAAGTGTTGTGGTAAGAGGAGACCGATATCGAGCTATTTGGCATCAACTCAACTCGCTTGGTGTAAGAGGAAAGCTGCCTATGAGCCTAAGAACACCATCCCTATTGTCAAACATGGAGGTGGAAACATTATGCTTTGTTGGTGTTTTTCTACTGAGGGGACAGGACAACTTCACTGCATCAAAGGGATGAGGGACGGGGCCATGTACTGTCAAATCTTGGGTAGGAACCTCCTTCCCTCAGCCAGGACATTGAGTTGCCGAACGTCAGCCTCGAAACCTTATTGACTTGGAGAAGATCTGCAAAGAGGAGTGGGACAAAATCTCTCCTGAGATGTGTGCAAACCTGGTGGCCAACTACAGGAAACGTATGACCTCTGTGATTGCCAACAAGGGTTTTGCCAGCAAGTACCAAGTCTTGTTTTGCAGTGGGATTGAATAATTATTTTCCTCATTAAAATGGAAATCAATTAATAACATTTTTTAAATGCGTTTTTCAGGATTTTTATTGTTGTTGGCCTACTGAACATAATTATACCAATGTCATCTAAATGTTAGGGGGTCCAGGCCTATATCTTTTCAGGGGGCTCATGATTTCTTGGTGATAGTTTGAATCATTAGAGGGCTGTCTATAAGCACAGATCGATTGATCTCAAGTATCATTTAACATTCTTAATGAAGAAATTGTCTAAAATTCTACAATCTGATAAAAACTCAAATACATTTAGTGCAATTATCCTTCTCTAAATATTTTAGCATGGGAGGGTGCACAAAGTATTGAAAAAGTGTGTCAATTAATCTAAAATAGTTTGGGGAAATAAGTCTATAATTTGAATAAAACTAACCCTAACCCTAACCCTATAAATGGTTCTATGTTCAGCTCATATGGCAAACTTGGAAAATCATCTGCAGTACCATCCCTTAATTCCCTTAAGGAATTCAGGAGCTTTGGCACTGGTCAGCACTCTTCAGTCTTTTCTCATCCTTGGCAGACTAACCGCAAATATAAAGTTATCCTTTATTGATCTGTTGGTAAATTGTGTAAAATGTAAATATTATATGTACATGCCTTCACTTCTGTTAAAAGAAAGAGTTAGCCTTCATTTGACACCCACATTGAGATGTTGCCACTTACTTCATTTAATAGGGCTCTTTCAAATGGAAATGCCTGAAATATGCTGTAGGTTTACTGAACGTGGACTGTAAATGCTTTTACACTTTTAGGACTTCACTGCCTGTATTGCAGTGAGGTAGAGAAGCAAAGACATGAAAAGAAAAAGCTGCAATCAATAACGGACAATACATTGATGTGTATGTGTAGAGGTTAGCATGCACACATCCACACTATGAAACATACACATGATTCATATATACATTTGCAAACATTCTTAAAACCAAGTTTTGCTTTGTGTTCATGAGAACTTGCGTGTAGATTTATGATGGGGAAAAAAATGAAATACATTTTTGCCGGAACGCGTAAGTGGAGCTATTCAAGAAAAGCAAATATCTCTGAGTGAATGAGTGAGTGACTCAGAGACTCAGTGCCCATAGTTAAATAGCGTAGTGGTCAGAGACACAGATTGACACATGTAAGACGGGTTATCAAATCAGGCCAGGGACAACAAAGATAAGCTAAGGACAAGCTTGATACATGTATCAGTAGCTGCATACTGTGAACCAAGCAAACAAGCCAAAACGAAAATACAGCTGCATCAGCTAAACTCAAAACAGAGGCAGGAAATTCACCACAACATCAATCCTGTTTTTAGGCCTTCGAAATGCAGAGCTGAAATCCACCATTATGGAACAATATTTGAGTCTTCGTGCTGCAAAATGAATATGTTGAATAATACTATTTAACACATTAAATAAGCCAATCGGCACTTGAATTTGAACTATCAGGGTTTTATTATTTACATGTACATTTTAAACATGGATTACACTACCATTCGTAATGCACATGTCAGCTGTTTATTGGTAATTATATAATGATGTCAGGTTATGTTGCCCACATTTTGTTGCTAGAAAAGCAGCCTAGAGTGCTTTAGTCATGGTAAGAATGAAGGGATAAATCTCCAATTCCCTCCTCAAGGGTAGCTAGTTTATATACCCTGCTGTTAAGCTATTCAACTCGGTTCTGCATTTTTAAGATGTTGTAGGATGAAGTGCATCATCCATGTTGATGGCATCGTCCATGCGGACTTCATCGTCCATGCGGACTTCATCGTCCATGCGGACTTCATCGTCCATGCGGACTGCATCGTCCATGCGGACTGCATCGTCCATGTGGACTGCATCGTCCATGTTGACTGCATCGTCCATGTGGACTGCATCGTCCATGTGGACTGCATCGTCCATGTGGACTGCATCGTCCATGTGGACTGCATCGCCCATGTGGACTGCATCGTCCATGTTGACTGCATCGTCCATGTGGACTGCATCGTCCATGTTGTACCCCACTGACAAAAGCTAGCTAACAGTAATTAGTTTGTACTCCATTTTTCACCTCAGAAACATTTTATTTATTTTCCTCTCGTGGCCAGTGGTGTCCACGGGCGCAGCCAATGTCTCCACCAACAGTAGGTAGAATTCTGCCCACCGCCAAGGCTCCATTGAACATTAATCAGCCACCCTGTCAACCTCTTGCTGTCTGAAACCACCTATAGCACCAAACCAAGCCAGAACACATTTTTAGATTTATGATTATTATACTTTTGATTTTATTTATCAAATAATATACAAAACATGGCAACAGCAGTGTTTTACCTCTATGATCTTCCACTCATTCTAGATCTAAAATAGATTTATGTGCAAGTTTGCCCAGACTAGCAAGATTCACAGTCTGCCCAGACAATCAGCAGAATTTATGAACTGAAATTCATTGCTTGAAGATTTAAGTTCCAGACAGACAATGCTGGATCCGCATGTTAGCAGGTTTAATACATTTAAAACGTCTTATTCTTCACAGTACTCTGCATGCAGGTTTTTAACAATTAAAAAATACTTTCTAGTATCTATTCATTGTTCGATAGCATGGTGGTTTGAAACTTTTTAGATTGGATTCCCTGGCCTCACGTCTGTTTTTGGTAGTTACCACTGACTCCTGTGTGCAACTTCCTAGGTTATTTCTCCTGGCTTGCTGTTATGTAATTACCTTGCTGCCTGTATAACCAACACTCAACCATTCAATGATATTGCAATGCCATGTAGACAATATCATTTTAGTTAGGAAATAAAACCAGGTTCCAGAAATGAACAAAAAGTCATGGCTTAATGATTCCCAGAGGTTCTGGTGCGACGGTGTTAAATCTGGAGCTAAAATCCCCAAATAGGACCCTTGCATCTGTTGCTGGATAATCAACATGTTGTAGGTTGATGTGCAGGTCCATGTTTACTGCATCTTCCTCCGCTGACAAAGCTTTCATCTATTTCATGACACTTGGCTTGAATGTGGGAGATTGCCAATATGGCATCACAATATAATTAAAATGCTTGCCTGCGCTTGTGTTATAAAGTCATGGTAATTACCCAAAACATATGTTTACTGTCTACTAAGTATCTTGACTTGGCCCATAAAGAGCTACTCTTCAAGCCCCTTCCCTGGCTCAGCACAGTTACTTCTACCTGCGGGCCGGATGAACTAGGCCTCCCGAGTTTTGCTTTCTTCTTTAAATAAGGTTGTAATGTAACAAAAAGTGGAAAAAGTGAAGGGGTCTGAATATGTTCCAAATGCACGGTCAAAGCACGGAGCTCAAACATGCATGCATGCACACTTGGGCAAACACGAACACACGTTCCTGCATATGAACGGACAGAAACCAGTTTCAGTCCCAAACGACTCACTCGAACAGACCTCCCTCCATCCACAGACATCCTCCCCGACATAGAAAGTGAAAGTCGATAGCGGACATCAGCTAATATCAGACCTTGAGTCAGGCCGTGCCCGAGCATTGCTTCAAATACATCCCCTGACTTCATCCCGTTATAGTCTGTCAATCATGGATCGAGCCAGTCTCCTGTGTCTCAGGTAATCTTTCAGAAAGCGTTTTAGCATCCCAAATGCCGCCCTATTCATCGTATAGTGCACTGCTTTCTCCTGAGCGTTGTAGGACCAGCAGTACACTACGTAAGGAACAGGAGGACGTTTGGGACACACCGTTGACTTATAATGGAGCTGCCAGAGCCTGTTGGGTAATGGAGGTCATTTAGAAAGGTGGCACATTATAAGACAGGGGCTTAGGTTACATTTTAGCTGCAATTTGGGGATATTAAGCACCCCCCACATATTTCACCCTTTAGAGTGGCACTCAAACAGCCCCCTGAGACTACAGATTTACAGAATAGTCTTTCCTGTATGGGTTCTGATCTTAGGGAAATGGGGGGGTCTCACTATGTAATATGTACTTCCATCCTCTGCAAAATAATATTTACTCTCTCTCCCTCTCTCTGTCTCTCAATCTCACGTGCATGCTGAAATGCTACGCACACACGCAAGCTACGTTATATTTTATTACAGTGGCACGGAAAGTGATTAACTGCGAGTTTAAATCCCTTCATATCTCCAGATGGATTTGCATGGTGTCATCAGAGAAGTGAGCATCCAGAGCGTGTTGAATCGGCCTATACTGTCTAAAAAAAACACATGTGGTTAATGAGAAAAAATGCCAGAGACACTGCCTTGTCTAGCAGTGATAGGAAGAAAAAAAATATTTACGGTGCGCAAATCTATACTGTAAGCCCATGTTTACCAATTACACAATAACTAGGCATCATATCTAAATGGGTACACTGACAGCATAAGCCCTTTGCATTTGCACTCCTGCTAATTACAAGCATAATGTACATTTGCTCGCCGGTGTGATTGCCAGAGGTCCTTCCATTTAGCGGCATCGAGTGCAGCAGTGCCACCAGGCTGCACCGCCACATCCTGCCGCTCAGCAAGTTACAGCTTCCTCCACATCGCCCGCGGAAATACACCCCGCACGAGACGGGCTGTCAATTCTGCCAGGCCTCCCGAGGGCAGACGTCTTGTTGCTAAGAAAATATAACATCGAACCCCTTTTGGTGCATTCAAAATGGAAACCAAATCCCAATTTACTGTTCTTCTGACCGGGGTACCATGCATTTTTTTTGAGCAGGTCCTAGGTCTCTCCTAAAAACAAGTGCACTATATAGGCTGTCATTTGGGGCAGCGAGCTGGCTGGCTGTGAACAGAAATGCATTAATTTCCCTTTCCTGCTAATCCCCAATCCTCTTGAGATTCCCATAGAGAGCTAATGAATACAAACTGAAATTTGATTCAGTGAACTAGGGGTCTGTAGGAAACTGTTCACGGTGCTATCCTGTTTCCCATGCTCACTTCAGATTCATCATGGCAGCTTGTATTCAGTTGTAGATCAAGAATATGGTGTGACCTCTTTGGTTTTCCTCGTGCCGTTAAAGGGGAGAAAAGACTGGACGTGCATGAAAATGCGCACGCATGCACACACACACACACACACACACACACACACACAAGCGTCACACAAAGGGTCTCATTAGTCTTATTGTGGAAGGCTTTAGTGTGTGTGTGTGTGTGTGTGTGTGTGTGTGTGTGTGTGTGTGAGCATGAGTGCCAAACTTGATTGTTTTTGCTGGTATTGTTAGTTATAAAAAAAATATACGCATGCATACCAGATACAGTTTTTGTTAGAAAAAGAAAAACATTGAAAAACATTTGTTAATATGTTGCAATTCACACTGCAGCTACAACGTATAGGCTAATATAATTAATTGACTGTGGTGCTCTCTATTGGTTAGAAGTGTTTTGTCAAAGACAGTCCATCGTGGATGAGATTCTGTGTGTGGTTTCAAAGGGGTGGCATATTACTGGAAACATTAAACACTAACCAGAAACCACCAAGATGTTCTCTTTAAAGAATTTAATGTAATCGTTCACAAGACATCTAGTGGTCCTTATATGTACTTCAATTTATCACAAGTATCTATCTCTAACTTTCTCTTGACCTCTATTTGGCCTTCAAAATGCCACTATTTGAAGTAAAACTAGATTTCTAAACCTTCCATTTCAGTCTTGATGAATAATTTGCATAATAACTGAAGTAGATTAAATTTGAGTCATTAAAAGGAGTGGTTTTGATGAAATATCAGAACTTATGAAAAGTAATATATAATATTTTGGGATCTGTGTTGGCTGGATGGCAACATTGCCCAATGTCTAAGAAAACCTTAACATTTTACAAAACTCCTTACAAAATTGAAACCTTAATTGAGTGAATACCTGTTACGACTAAGCGTTTAATAGTAAAGTCTTGACATGAATATTATCACTATGTCTTGTAATGGTGAGAGACACAGGGAACGGACACAGTGTGTTCTGGCTCCTGAAGGGAGTTTTATTAACTAAACCAGAAGGATGAGGGGAGGGAGAAAGTGATCTCAGATCTCTGTGGTAATTTTGGTGGCCCTGGCACCCTCCATCTCCTGGCCATCTTCCTCCTTCTCCTCCATCATACAGCCTTGCCTGGTTCCCCATTTTCTTTGTCTTTGCTTTTGGCCTCCACCTCAAGCTGCTCCCTTGGAGCCCTTAATACCTCCCCAGATGAGGCACTAATAGGAGGCTGTTGTGTAGGGGCGGGGCTGACCTTGCCCCCGGAAGATTCTGGCAGCTACTGACATTTTCCGTTGGGGCGGGGATGTGGCGCGTCCGTACAAAGCACCGGCTGCTGGTGGGATGCTGCTGGTGCTCTGGCCCTCTCAACAGGCGATGATTGGGCGCTGGGCGTCTTGTCGGGCGCGGCCCAGAACTCAGGGCCTCTAATCGGGCACTGCCGGGGATCTGGGAGGCTCCTTGTGTGCTCCCAGGGCTTTGGGAGACTTCTCATGTGCTGCTGGGGCTCTTGGAGGCTAATGGACACTGCAGCCATGAGCTTCTCAATGGCGTCTGCCCAGTCCTTGCTGTTGTGCCGTAACTAGGACAGATGATTTGGGTTAAAATGTTGTGTTGATCTGATTGCAGTAGTAATAAAACCAATGGCAACGTGCAGTTAATAACAGTTTAGCTTTGTCCATTCACGGTTCATCTGTCCCCACCCTTGACAAGTTTCCAACAATTTGAGCTATGCTCCAAAAAAATAAAAGTACAACTTTTTTGTCTTATCATTCCTCTCTCCTTATTTTTATTTCTGAAATAGATAGTACTAATTCTGGAGGCAGCTTATGGTGTGTTCTTAACTCTGTTACACTCAAGCTATCTAATCTCACCACACAGAAAGCTTAAAATCTCTTCCAAGGTGCCATCTAATTTCACCACACAGAAGGCTTAAAATCTCTTCCAAGGTGCCATCTAACTTGTACCTTCTGTATACCTCAAATGGCTGCAAGGTTGTCAAGGAGGGTTGTCACATGTTTGTAGCGAAGCAGATGACCGGGAGTTTGCATTATGTGTGGGGCAAAGCAAACAGTCAGTGGAGGAAGCTAGAGTGTTATCACCAGAATATTGACATTGGTTTCATTGGTGCCATGACCCAGATTCCATTCAAAGATGACATTCATTAAACACTACCAGAGATCTCTGATACTACTTAATAAACAGACAACGCTAGTTCATATGTTCCTGCAAACATTGGTAAGGGGTTAATGTCAAATTTGGAAAACACTGACGTTTGTTGTTTATACACCAACAGTCATTTGTCCTAGCTTTTTCAGTTTAGTTAGTAGAAACATAATTTTCATCTTAGAAGAAAATATACAGCTCCGGAAAAAAGTGAAACCAACAACAATGCCTTGTTGTTACCAGTTTGCTATTGGACAGCATCATTGTCAACATTTCAAATAGGCCGTGGAGTAAACTAATACTAAATTTGGAACTATGTTACAGTAAAGCAATACATAAATAAAAGTGTTGATGTAGAAGTCCTGAGTTAATTTAGAAGTCCTAATTAGATGAATAAATTAGAGACTTCTCTTGTAAACCTCAGTTTGTCTCCTAGAAAATAGAAAATAAAAAATATGAGCACTTCACATTATTATTATTATTTTTAAGTTATTAAAATATAATTGATTAAATTACAATGAGGTATTTTACGTGGAATTATTGGTAGAATTTTGTTTAGTTTGTTAATAATCTTTCTGCATTCATAGCGCTTTTCGCAGAATCTCACAGCACTTCAAGAGAAACTCACAGACAAGCAGTATAACAGGTCAGTCAATTAAGGTCAAGTCTTTAAATGCTGCATCCTCCAAAGATGCTTTGCATTAACTTGGATGAAGTCTCAGTTGCTCTAGGTGGCAGAATGCTCACCACACAAGTTCTAAAAACTATCATCTTCTCTTCTAGTGACCAGGAACAAGCAGCCAAGTGAAACAAAGATCTAGGTATTGTATCCAAATGCATTTTTCAAATGAAAACAATAGCCAGCTAGCTAGTGAAAACTGCCAAGTCTTAACATTTCAGTATCAAAAACAAAATGTCACTCAATATTATCCGAAACAAAACAGCTGACAATAATTTGAAAACCCAAATTTTTTAGAATGTTGAAATATACAGAATAGTGATGGCTTTGTTTGCAGAGAACGGATTCATTTGTTGCAATGTTAATGCACCATCGCACTCGCCATTAGTGCAATTTTCGCAGTGTTTTTAGCCAACGATTGAGTGTCTCAATAAAACGTATTGTCTGTTTCAGGCAGTTTCACATAAAACATGCACCTCCAACAGGATGCACATCCAGTTCCCACTCATAGCACAACCCTGTGATGACAGCCTCCATTTCTCAGACGCCAAATCCTGCCTCCCAGGCCTCTATAGACAAGCTACTGTTTTGGATAAAATGATGTCATAAAGTGATTAACTAATGTGTAGAATTTATAACCTGACTGTTATGGACAAAGTTAATGTATTCCAAAAAGCTTTTCAAATTACTACCAATAACATCAAATGGTTACACAACATTTCAAATCACACAAGACAGGTGTCTGAGGGCAAGTAAGAATAGCCCTTGTTTGAATAAATGTAATGTTTAACGTGTTTCAAATGTTTTTATATTTAATTTCTTGAATACATACAGTGGGGAGAAAAAGTATTTGATACACTGCTGATTTTGCAGGTTTTCCTACTTACAAAGCATGTAGAGGTCTGTAATTTTTATCATAGGTTCATTTCAACAGTGAGAAACTGAATAAAAAAAAAT
Source organism: Esox niger (assembly GCA_016801105.1). NCBI lineage: Eukaryota > Metazoa > Chordata > Actinopteri > Esociformes > Esocidae > Esox > Esox niger. The sequence goes on along the minus strand of JACXGJ010002619.1, from coordinate 32,157 downwards.
CCAGAAAGTCACATTATATGATTTTTATATAATTAATTTGCATTTTATTGCATGACATAAGTATTTGATACATCAGAAAATCAGAACTTAATATTTGGTACAGAAACCTTTGTTTGCAATTACATAAGTCATACATTTCCTGTAGTTCCTGACCAGGTTTGCACACACTGCAGCAGGGATTTTGGCCCACTCCTCCTAACAGAACTTCTGCAGATCCTTCAGGTTTCAGTACTGTCGCTAGGCAATATGGACTTTCAGCTCCTTCCAAAGATTTCCTACTGGGTTCAGGTCTGGAGACTGGCTAGGCCACTCCAGGACCTTGAGATGCTTCTTACGGAGCCACTCCTTAGTTGCCCTGGCTGTGTGATTGGTGTCCTTGTCATGCTGGAAGACCCAGCCACGAACCATCTTCAATGCTCTTTCTGAGGGAAGGAGGTTGTTGGCCAAAAACTTGCGATACATGGCCCCATCCATCCTCCCCTTAATTTGGTGCAGTCATCCTGTCCCCTTTGCAGAAAAGCATCCCCAAAGAAGGATGTTTCCACCTCCATGCTTTAAGGATAGGATGGTGTTCTTGGGGTTGTACTCATCCTTCTTCTTCCTCCAAACACGGCGAGTGGAGTTTAGACCAAAAAGCTCTAATTTTGTCTCATCAGACCACATGACCTTCTCCCATTCCTCCTCTGGATCATCAAGATGGTCATTGGCAAACTTCAGACGGGCCTGGACATGCGCTCGCTTGAGCAGGGGGACCTTGCGTGTGCTGCAGGATTTTAATACATGACGGCGTACTGTGTTACTAATGGTTTTCTAAGAGACTGTGGTCCCAGCTCTCTTCAGGTCATTGACCACATCCTGCCGTGTAGTTCTGGGCTGATCCCTCACCTTCCTCATGATCATTGATGCCCCACTAGGTGAGATCTTGCGGAGCGCCAGACCGAGGGAGATTGACCGTCATCTTGAACTTCTTCCATTTTCTAACAATTGCGCCAACAGTTGTTGCCTTCTCACCAAGCTGCTTGCCTATTGTCCTGTAGCCCATCCCAGCCTTGTGCAGGTCTACAAATTTATCCCTGATATCCTCACACAGCTCTCTGGTCGTGGCCATTGTGGAGAGGTTGGAGTCTGTTTGACTGGGTGTATGGACAGGTGTATTTTTTACAGGTAACAAGTTCAAACAGTTGCAGTTAATACAGGTAATGAGTGGAGAACTAACAGGTCTGTGAGAGCCGGAATTCTTACTGGTTGGTTAGGTGATCAAATACTTTTATCATGCAATAAAATGCAAATTAATTGTTTAATAATCATACAATGTGATTTTCTGGATTTTTGTTTTAGATTCCATCTCTTACAGTTGAAGTGTACCTACGGTGAAAATTACAGACCTCTACATGCTTTGAAAGTAGGATAACATGCAAAATAAGCAGTGTATCAAATGCTTGTTCTCCCCACTGTATATACTGTACCCTGTGGAAAATACCTTGTCAGATTTAAACCAAACTCTGACAGGCGGCACGGCCCAATGATATCATATTATATTGGAGTGCAGTAGATACAAAAAGGGAAGGAAATTAAGTACTGTAAGTAGGAGATGCTACACACACACACGTACACACATACACACATATACATATATACATATATACATATATACATATATACATATATATATATATATATATACACACAGCAAGCTTGCATCCCAAATCATATCCTATTCCCTGGTATGGGCCCTGGTCAAAGTAATGCACTAAATAGGGACACGGGCACCACTTAGGACAAAGCTTGAATCCAATTCACCATTATGCCTTGGCCTCACAAAGACAGTCAAAGGTCAGCCAACGGTGGGAGAGGGATGTATGGATGGGGCCTGGTGACGGAAGAGAGAGAGAGAGCGCTTGTTAACCGTTTTTGGGCCAGGCGAAGCGTGTGTGTGTTTGGTTGGTTAACCCCCACCCGTCTCTCTCTCTCATCATTCTTCTGTCCTTTTTTCTGTGACTGGGATCGATAGCCTTCTCTCAGGGTTTTAATTAGGTAATCAGTGGAACATGGGCTTTTAAGTGTGGTGGAAAATACTCCCCTTAATACAGGACGTGTCAATACCAATTAAAATGGCTGCCTGACTTTGGGACTAGGGGTAAGGCCATTGTCTTTTATGGCTTTCTAAGCAGCCTAATGCTGCAATAAAAGTCAATGAATAGCTATTGAAATGACGAGTTAAACAGGAGGAGCAGGAACTGGGCCTCATGTAAGGTGTATAAGGCAGGTAGATAAGAAGGCTGACAGACAAACAGACAAGCAAGCAAATAGACACATAGAAACCGACAGACAAGCAGGTAGGCAGACAGAAAGACATAACAACAAACAGAAATACATATACAGAGACAAACAGACAGACAATATCAAGAATTATGCCCTGATTTGAGGACAGGGAATTAAATGACCAAACAAGTGCCAGAAAAAATTAAGAGACCACGGCACCTTTATCTTTCTTTTCTAAACATTTTTAAAAGGAAAGTTTTGAGTGAGGAACAGAAGCATTCAATTTGAAGTGGTCTCGTAATTTGAGCCCTTCTGTTCCTCACTCAAAACATTCCTTTTCAACTTTTTGGGAAAGGAAAGAAAAAGGTGGTCTCTTTGTTTTTTCCAGAGCTGTATTTTTTCACCACAGCTACAATATAGCTATGCAACACACATCAGACAGGAAATTGGATATATTTCAAGAAGTATTATTGAGCTCTAATCTAAACTATGGCTACCTTCTACCTGTTATAAATACCCTGGAACAGTATGATAAATTAGATGGACAGTGACACTGGACACATTCAGCTTCAAGGCATTCAGTTAGCACGCTTGGTAGCCACGTCAACGTTATCAGGTGAGTTGGTGTGTTTGTTTTGTGTCCTCATGCATCATCTACTTTTACTTGTGTGGGTTTGTGTGACTATGTGTGTGTTTGTGTGGGTTTGTGTGACTATGCACACGTGCGTGGGTGGGGGTGTTCGGAGCATGGGCGTGTTTATGAAATGGTGGTTTGGTGATGACAGTTTAAATGGTCAAAGTGAAAAAGCGAGAAAAAAGAAGCGTAGGAAAGGTCAAAGAAAATAAAAAATGGTCAGACTACACAAGTTTCATGCCAATATAAATATTATCGGCTTATGGTCAACGCACTTTAAAGACACACTGTGAAACACAGGGCGTTACCTCACCAAGGACACTTAAAGAAAACTCCTCAACTGATGTAACTGCTTAGTTTGCGTATTTGAGGTGAGAGGGCTTTAATTCCCAGTGCTGACACACAAACACAGTTTGTTTGGGAAAGTCTGGGAGTTTCCCTGGAGAAGCAACAAGCACTGTTAGATAGAACACCATAGAGATAACATGTTCCTGCTGGCGTCCTGTAATAAAAACGAGTTTACCCGGAAAATAACAACCTGTAGAGATACAGGATTTACCTGGATACATTTAAAATTGTCTCTAGATACAAATCTTTCTGGATCTTTAGCCCACCCGACCAAAAGATCCAGAGCAAAACTTTACATTTGCATGTCAGGAATTTGTCCAACAAACTTTTCTAGAGCCACTTAGTTACTGCATTTGTCTTAAGGAGGCAAGGTGGGACAACCACATAACCTAATAATAGCATGTATACTTTAGTCAAAGAAGTGTAGCAATCAGCAGTGCTGTCGGTGCTAGAAGTAAGGAAGAAAAGAGTAAAAATGGCAAGCGTTAGTTCACAAGCTCTGGAGCTATATTAGATATTATTTTATAGGTGTTTTAATAATGGGCTGGGAATATGCTGTTTAAGCTTCAAGGGGAAGCTGTTTCCACCATACAGAGAACAGCTTACTGCTCCATGGTCTTTTAGTGGATCCAAGGTTTAACGGTTCAAATTTTCTGCACATGTGTGGAATGTGGACCTTATTCTGTGAATGTGGATTCTATTCTGTGTTTATTTTCTCCTCAGGGTACTCTCATGGGATATGCTGCGTATTGAATTAAATAGACCAAACTTAATGCTTCAAAGGCATCAAAATCCCATAATTATCGAATGTATTATCCTAAATAACCAAATATGTTAGCATAGTATAACATTACTCAAAAAGATATACAATAATATTGTTTTTATGCATTTTAAATGACTTCACTTGAAATGTATAAGAAAAATGCACCATTTTTGTGTTGCATTTTTTTCCTGTTCAAACAAAGAAAGGGATTCATTCTCCTGATTTGTGTCGCTGTGGGGAGAAAATAAAGAACGAAAGACAATTGACTGAGGGGGGCAGACACAAGGCTGTAGCCAATCAATCAAATTTATTTTATAAAGCCCATTTTACATCAGTAGTTGACACGGGGCTTTTACAGACATCCAGCCTGAAACCCCAAAGAGCAAGCAACAACAGAGATGATGCTCAGGGGCTAGGAATAGCATAAACAACCCAGAAAACTTGATGTTTCTGTTTCCACCATCAAGTCATGTTATCAAAAGTGTTAGCTTACTGTTCTGATGATGTTCAAGAACAAAAAGTTATGCAACCAAAGTCAGGGGAGAGCCATCTTTATTCAGCATGAGACGTTGAGGTTCCTTTGTGCTTCTCCAAAGAATACAAGAAGTTCCACAGTACTTATAATACAAGGGAGGCGGCCTAGGGTCAAACCCAGCCAAATACCCTCCAATAAGGAAGGCCTAAATGAACCTTGTATGGGTTGTTCCAACATATGGTCAATGGTCCTATCCCTCAAGCCTGTGACAGTTACATGGGCAACTCCTAGCAGGAGGCATAGACAGGACGTGTGTTCTATCTATACACCTGTACTCAAGAGTTAATTAGTACCTCTGTGTTCTGTTGAGTTTCTCAAGCCTACTTTCTCTCAAAAGGTTGAAGTCCCATGCCACTGTAACCAACCTCCCTGGATGTGGCCGCAAAACACAATGTGGTGGACAATTCAAGATAACCTTTAGACACAAGGTACGACATGTCCAACTGATGTTATCCATTGTCTACCCATTGAAACGGGTTTGTAAGAGATCTTCACTGGTGAGACAGACATGAAGGAGGACTTCACTACCGAGAGACATGAGAAAGCCTGACTGCAATTTGCGAACATGCCACAATTCTTCGGGGATAATCTCATGTGCACAGATGAGAACAAATTAATTGGAAATTGCAGAAATTTTGGCCAAAGGCTGTGCTACCAAGTATTGAGTCAAAAGTGTCAATAATTTTTCCATTTCTGTATAGTCTCTAATTAAACAGGGTTTATTAGTTTCATGATGGAAAAAAGTGTTCTGTATTATTAACTATGTGAAAATAATAATCAATTGTATAGAAATAAAGAATTATGGAGACCACATACTTTGGTCACATTAAACTGGGAAGTTGTTATTTGAAGAAAATGTGAGGGTTATTAACTGTTGACCATGATTGTATACGTCTATTATTTGACAAATAAATAAAATGCTTTTAATTAAACCTTCTTTACATCACAATTTTCTTATGCAGATATTATGTTTCACATGGATTTACATTTTCTATCCTAATCTTTTAGCAAAACATAACAGAGCTTTCCAGTAGTATCATATGTAGTATCATATATCTATTAGCAAGTTTAGTTTTTTTTTCTTATTTGTACCACATTACAAAGGTATGTACTATTCAATGAAAAAACAAGAGAAATAAAATAGGATGAATACGTAGTAACACTAGTAATAGTAATAATTTAACATAAAATACAAAATATATAAATAAACATAATGATGCAAAAACTGGGTAAGGTTGCTGGTACAATTTGCGGAGCATATATAAGTGTTTCCAGTGTTAAATAATTATGAACATAAGATCCACAAAGCAGTCTGCACAAATAACATTCAGGTTCCAACTTCACGCACACAGTTAGCACGCGTGTGCAGTCAATCCAGTTCATGTGTTGAGTAGTCCAATTGCTCTACAAAATTAAAGCTTTCCCTGTGTCTTAGCGCATGGGATGTCATGCTCGGTACAGTCTATCCAAGAGTGTAGGTGGGTGGCTGGAACAGGGTGATACCAGTACCAAGGATTTGGGTTTGAAAACAAATTAACTTATTCTAACATTATTATTATTATTATTATTATTATTATTATTATTATTATAGGGCTACGGAAACCATATTCACACTGTATATAATATCTTCACCAAAGAAAAATATGAATCATGGCAAGGGGCTAATACAGAATAGTCTCATGACTCAAGTAGAGTCACTATATTAAAAATAAACAAATTCAAGTAAGACAGAATTGCTTACACACATTACAAGATCAGAGAGAGGCATGAATCAAAGAGCGACAGAACATATGCCTGGCCTAAAAGCCATGTCCCCAAACCTGAGATGGGGAAGAAAGATAGACGGAGTAAAAGAGAAAGTGAAAGATGTTAGTCTAACCACTTCCTGGCAATTGAACAAAGAGAGAGACAATTACATTCAAACCATTTCTACCCATTGACGTGTCAATTCCAAAAGCATACTTATTCTATCCTTAGACCAGTCCAGTTTGACATACAGTCAGAGTTAACCAGCTCATATTTCCAAAATCATGGTCACTCACATGTCTGTTTGACATCCTGAAGAGTGTCTGGCCAGAGAAGTTCTGCAAACCTAGGTGGACAACCTTGCATATAATTCAACCAACACAGTTAAAAATTCACCACAGATACCATACAGTCGTAAAGAGTTAGTCAATGTTACATCAGATAACACGTTTCACCAAAAGACCCAACGCTTTACATTTGTTGTAATGCGAAGCCACACCGATTCCAGATCGACCTAACACAGAGTGACATTCCGATGCCTTAGGGAGTAGAGACACTGTTCCACCCTGTTGACAGAATTTGCTGCGGTGATGGTCAAAGACACGTTCACGACTATGCGAATGCAGGGGAACTACAAACTGCTGACTCAGCACTGCAGCTCCATTGATGTGGTTTGGGGCGTGTTCACTCCTTTGCTTGTAAAAGTCAACAATAATCTCCATTGTTTTGCTGATCTTGAGAGATAGGTTGTGATCTTGGCGCAGCAATCTCTCATCGTTGTTGTTTATCAGACCTTCAAACATAGTTTTGTCAGAAAACTAGGGGAGGGAGGCGTCACGCAAAGCCAGTCAATTGTGGGTGAACAGAAAATATAGCAGAGGGCACAGGACACATCCCTGGGGGGCCCCTGGGTAAAAGTCAATGAGGATAAGGAGTTATTGTCACACATTACAGCTTGAGGTCTGCCTGACCGAGAGTCTAATGTCCAGTTGCACAGGCTGGTGAGAAGGCCTTGTGCTCTGAGCTTAATGATGAGTTTGAAAGGAGCTGTAGTTTTAGTCAATGTAGAAATGTAGAATTAGTCAATGAAAAGCATTCTCACTATGCACAAAACACAGGTATGCTGTGGTACAAATTATGAACACCATCTGCTCTAAAATTTGATCACTGGCAATCCAAACAACACAGAAGGCTACCTCGAAACAACACTTAACTCAGGAAGGTCTAACTGCATGTTTTCAATCGAGGAAATATAATGAGTTCCAGGCGGCACGATGCTGCACAGGTTTCACTGGTAAAACTTGAAAGCCGTGTTAAATTTGTCTTTTAACAACGTTACAGGCTACAACACAATGATATATAGTTCTGTCTTCTAAAATATTGGTATTTAGCTTTAGATCAAACTAAAGAGAGTAAACTTAGGAATTCTCCTGATCTATGCACATCTCTTGGTCTTGTGAACTAAATCACCAGAAAAGATCTGGAGCCACAGCAAATTTTCCAGTAGAGTTAAACTGATACATTAGACAGTAAATAGATCAATTTCTGTGTCTTTCATATTTTCTAACAAGGTTCAATTATATTATTGTCCCTTAATTACAACAGAAACGGTGTACTATCATCATACCCATAGCCTGTTTATTAAACTGATATGCTTATCTATGGGAATTTGAGTTAGCTAACACTGTTTGGTCACTTATGCAAGCTCATGCATGTGCTGAGCCATGTTTTGTCAAGCTGAGTATTGAGTATTGCACAGGCAATGCCAAGGTTATGGGTTCAATTCCCACCGGTCTACTGTAAATCATTTTGGACAAAAGTGTCTGTTACATGACTAAACTGTACATTTGAAAATTTATGTGGCCTCCGGCTAACGCTTGTGGCCAAACAAATTCCCAAGGCCGTTTACAACTCCTAATGAAAACCATGGCCCACATCTGTCGATGAAAGCATTTGAGGCTTTGCCACAACCATAATTTGATCACTTTTCTTGAGACGGAAATGTTGGTCTAATGAAATCCATTAACCTTTCTTTGAATGGATCAAGACCACCGATGTACTGGAGATTTTGTTTGCGTTCAGTTATTGAGCAGAAACCGTTCATTGTGTTAGGAGAGTTAGAACAGCTACACATGGAGATAGTAGGAGTGGGGGCTCGGGGAATTGGTGAGAATCAGAGAAAACAGTGAAAGGAAAGAATATTTCCACACTGAGGCCTTTACAGTTTTTCTCGATTGCTTACAAGCATCGGTCAATACTGAAATCACAATAACAAAACTCTTCACACAGTGTGCATTACCATCATGCATCGTTGCAAAACAGTTCATCTCACCCCCAAAACTCACTAAAACCATGTCTCAAAACAAGCTTGTTCAACCAAAACACTGGCAACAATTCTCACTCAGAAACACATACTGTCACTCATATCACACTGACCTAAAAAACACTAGGAACAGGGAGCATTACATAAATGCCCCCAAAAATTTTTTGTAGGTAATTTAATTATTTTTCACATAAATCAATATTTGATCATATAATAAGAAAAATACCTCACTTTAATCACTGTACTAAAGTATATGGAAAAAGAATGAATCACAAATACAGCAATTTAAAGGAACTTCCTTTCTTTTTCTTATATATTTGCATAGAGCATAGTTTGATTTAGAAAAATAATAAGTTCAAACAAAACGTATTTACCCACATTTTAGGCCTGCAAGAAACAACACGAACAAGAATGGTATAATCACTAGCCTCTGTGTATTGTACGGACCAATGAGTGGTTTGTGTAACAGCAAACCATCATTGGAAAGTGCTGCACACATTGTGATATTAGCTCCTCTCTGACCAGGGACATCCACAGTGGTTCTCTATCCAATCACATTTCTTCCCCTGCGGCGTGTTTTTGCCAGGTTGAGTCCAGCTTCATCCACAAAGATGAATTCATGTGCAGTTTGACTGGCTTCCATCTCCATTACTTAAAAAAAAAACTGTAAATCCATAGTTTTACAGTACTTAACATTGTGTAAATGTACAAATACCCTGTCTGGTTATTGAACCGACATCTTACCTGGATTTATTGATACTAGAGTTCTTTCACACATTCACCGTTTCTCTCAAAGGGTCCAGTGTTCCACACTTAGGTCGGGTTTCAGTTGAAACTGCAATCAACTGTGTTTGTATTGATTGAATATTCTAAGATAAGTAGCGTTTTCTAACAAATATCAAACATTTTCTTTATATTTCAATCTGATTACTGCAGAAATGCATACCAGTTGCCATCATTCTGTTTAGAATGTGTTTTTCACCGTTTTGAAAACAGTGTGTAAGCATTTTGAAAAACCATGTGATGTGAATAGTTTGTTTTGTAGGTGGTTGAGTTTGAATGAGAAAAGAGTTCATGGCTTTTGGAGAATGTGTTCATTGACTGCATTTTGTGTGAAGGCAATGAGAAATGATTCACAGTTTGGTTCACATAGACTTCTGTTTTGCTGACTGTGTGAAGGGTTTTGTTACTGTGACTTCTGTATTGTTCGATGCTTGTAAGCAATCAAGAAAAACTGAAATGTAATGAATTCTGTCTGCAAAGACATTCTGAAGAGAAATGATGAGAGGAGCAGCAGTAGAGAGGGAGAGAGAGAGATTGAGACAGAGGGAGAGAGAGTGCGAGACAGAGAGAGACAGACACAGAGAGACAGACAGAGAGAGAGCAGCCGCTCCGCTTTAATAAAAGAGGCCTTTGCAGCAGACTGATTAGAAATATCATTTCCTGACACTTTCTTTCTCATTAAATGGGTTGATGTAGGCCTGGGACGGCCTAGGTATAATAACCGGGAAGGAGGAGAATAGGATATAACATAACAGAGGTTTGATAGGCAGGGAGTGAACGCAAGCACATCTGCTCACAAGCATATAACTGCACGCACGTGCATACGCATACACACACACACACACACACACACACACGCACACACACGCACACGCATTGTCTCTTAGACATATACCGTTTCACCGTGTGTGCGGTGACAAACCTAGCTAAAGCCCAAAGGCAGGATGCGTAGCGCAGGTGCCTTCATTTAACTCCCTTTACGCTGTGATTTGTTTCCATGGTAGTTTAATCTCCCCGCCACTCGTTCTTCCGCCTGTCTCATCCATCCCTCATATAAAACACCGTCATTATTAAATGAACAGCTTGACGCTGGGACCGGGCAGAGATAGCACACGCAAGCACGCACACTCACACGAACACACGCAACCACAAACATGCACACGCACACGCACACCAGCACACGCATTCACACAAACATGTACACACACACACACACACACACACACACGTTTGTACAGCTAACCGCATGGGGACCAGAATCTTAACCCTAACCCTAACCTAAACCCTTACCCTAACCTAAACCCAATCCCTAATCTTACCCTAACCCTAACTTTACCCTCAATAAAGTAACATTTATGCCTAAACTTTACCTAGGTGTATTGCCTAACCTTAACCTAACCAACAATGCCTGGACCTTAAAGAAACCCCAATTCTAATTCTAAAATGAATTGTAAGTTTGACCCTAAACCTAAACCCTGAGCCAGAAATTGACTTTTGCCTCTTGGGGACCGGCAAAATGCGCCCATGAGTCCAATTTCTTGTGGTTTTACTATTCTCATTGGGGACATTTGTTCCCCATGAGTATAGTTAGACCTAAAGCACATGCACACACACACACACACACACACACACACACACAAACATGCACACGCACGCACACACGCACGCACACACACACACACACACACACAAACATGCACACGCACGCACGCACACACACAAACACAAACATGTAGACACATGCACACACACAAACATGCACCCACACACACACACACACACACACACCCACGCACACACACACACACAAACATGCACCAACACACACGCGCACACACGCAAAAGCTATTTTGTTCTTCTATGCCTGGGATCTACATTAATCTTTCTGCCCTTACTACAGGGTCTTTGGAAAGTAAGAGTCTCTTGAATTTTTCCAAATGTTGTTGCTTTACTAAGTGGGAACCAACAGTCTGTTTTCTCGTGGTCGATGGTGGCCCAGAGGTCTAAGCTGTGGCCTCCAATGCAAATGTAACGCAGCAGTTTGCAATCCATCCCTCCCAACTTTCCTGTCAAATGAACCATAAAAATGCCTGGAGAAATACGTATTTTAAACAGTTTTCTTGATCTACTCATATTCTGCGTCAAATGACAACATGAAAGAAATGAAATGTAGTCTACAATGTCTGAAAAATAACACTACTAACTATTTCTGTAAAACACAGTTGTCACTATGCTGTCATGTAGAAAAGCCTTTCCATTCCATAAGTAAACTGAGGTCATGATGATTCTAACACTCTCAACAGACAGTTAATGAGGGACTAAGAAGCTTAATTAACCAACAAGCAGACTGGATGTTGGTATGAATACAAGGCACTCATTACTATGCTGTGTGGTTGTTTCACCTAGCTCTCTGAAAATGTATGCACTTACTGGATAAATAAATAAAAGGTCAATTAAAAATGTATTAAAAGGGCCAGAGGTAAGCTCACCTGTGTTTTGGACAATGTATGATAACTTCAGAGAGGTACTCTGAATCTGTCAGTAACACAGTGCAGGAAAGGTACACGAACATGAGACTATTCTGTAAAATTCATCTTCTTTTTGTAGAATTGCCAGACACCTGCTGATGGTTGTAGACTACGCATGATTTCCGAGGCCCAAAAACTGGCTATGAACATGGTCGCTGAAAACAAACGTACACTGTACATTTAGAGCAATCCAGTCAAGAAAAATGGTTCCAAACAATGGCTTTTTTCAAGGTATTCAGACCATGAGAAAATATAGCCTTCGTTAATAATGTTGAGGAAGTGCAGTACATATTTAGGAAAAGTGTGTGAGCTGTTGTGAAAAACTGTCAAACTATGAATATTAAATTCTGCAGTGCAACTTTGGCAACAACGTGCTTAATGTGTCTCCAAGAGCATTGCACACTTGGATTGTACATTTTTTAATCGATCCTTCTTTTTTAAATTCCTCAAGCTCTGTCAAGTTGGTTTATGACCATTTGGAAACAGCCTTTTTCAAGTCTTGTCATTGATACTGAACCAACAGCGCCTCTCTGTAACATTTATTCATGTCGAGATAAGCATGATTCTTCTTTGTGGTGTAATGACTTCTTGTATTGATGCACAAATCCAAAGCCTAACTAATAACTTTACCATGCTCAAAGGGATATTCTGTCAATGTTTTCGTTTTTAAATTATCTACCGATCTGTGCACATCATTGAAAAGCATTGGAAAAGCCCTCAGGTTTATTTAGTTGGATGTGTGCTTTAAATTCACCACTCACCTGAGGGGCCTTACAGACACTTCTTGTCTGTCTACATAGATTCGGATTTTGGATTTGACCTAGACTTGCCATAACAAAAGGGTTAAACACGTCTTGCTTTTCTTCTTTAACTAATTTGTAAAAAAAATGAATACATCTGAACTTAATTCCAGGTAATATACTTTAAATCTAGTTTGTAACACAGTGAAATGTCTAAAGATCAAGGGGGATTCTTTCTCAAGGCAACTTACATAATCATTTAAACTGGAAAACAAAGTGTATTTTAAAGATAGGCTCCATTACAGCCCATACATCAAGTTAGTTGTTAACTGGAACATTATCTTATAGATTTTTATATGTTATTACTATTTGTAATATTAATACTCTTTTACCCAGTATGGGCACAATATAGCGCAGTCCATCCTTGTCCATGATTGTTACTACATTTCTATCTCTAGCAGCATGTACAATTATGGCTGGATAAATGTAGCATCAGTATAATATGTATAATAATTAGGGCTATTAGCATTTGATATTAGTACTTATATTACAGCGTGAAATGTAATATATACATAAATGTGTTTCAGTCATATTGAAAAAAATACATTATATAAATAGGACCTATGTATTCATCTTGATCACATTAATACCATGGGCTGGCATGGCCATTTTAGGATGAACCAGGCAGTCCCCGCTGAGCAGGGGATTGCCTGATAAGTTGAGGTAATAAATAGCCCAATCCAGCCGTGAAAAGACCTCAATCGCCCTCTTTCACTATCTATTACACTCTATTTTCCTGCCTCTCTCTCTTTCAGAATCTTCTATTCTCTCACCCCTTTACATTTTCTTCATCCCTTTGTCTCTCTCCCCCTCAATCTGTCTCCTTCCTCCTCGTTATTCTCCTTTCTATTTCACTCTCTCCACCTCATTCTTCTTCCCTCTATTTTTCTCTCCCTCTTTCCCTCTCTCTCTCAGCCCCTGTGGCCAGAAAGGCATCTGCTGCTCATGCTGATGTCATCTGGAGATAATAACCAGGCCCAGCATGGCACCAGACCACAGCCAGCGCTCCCTCCCCCCCGCCCTGTGTGGGCTCACAGGGAGCAGATCTGGCAACTCGTGGCTTTGGGGGGGGGGGGGGCGGGCATGCGGGGGGTGGTCGGGGGGTGGTAGCAACCCCTGCACTCAGCACTATAGCCGCGGGGTTGACGAACCAGCGCTGAGGGACCTCAGTGAAGGGTTGCTGGGATTTAACAACCTTCGGATGGAGACTTTCAAGGATTTGGCAACCTAGGGGGTGTGAGGTTTGGATTGCACCCCCTGCAGGAGGCCCTGAGGCTGCAGGGCTTAGGAGGCGATGTGAAGGGGGGGATATGCAGTGCACTGCTGGGATCTGGCAACCCACAGCTGTGGTGAAATATTAAAGTAACAACAAGTCACCCATCTCTGCTCTCTGATTCACAAACAAAAATAACTAGGAACCTTTGTCTGATGGGAAAACATTGTATGTGCAGTGCCCTCCACTAACATTGGCATTCAAAATGTTTGTATTGTTTAGTTCAGTCACGGGCAACTGGCAGCCGCGGGCCGCATGCGGGCCTATACCTCAGATTAATTTAGAAAATAGTAAAATGATATATACACAAAATAATATGAACAAATACATTTCATTCTTGACCTTAAATTTGTAGTAAAGTTAGTATTAGAACCAAAATCTATACTGGAAACAAAACATGAAATACACTTGAAATACTTTTTTTGCATGTTAACACATAAAACAATTTCAGGGCCTCGGAAAGCTAGTGTGATGCGTTTCTAAGTGGAGCTGAGTGTGTGCTGATGTTCGAGCCATGAAAAATGTGATGATACATATTACAGAAGTCTCTGTACAAGCCAAAGTATCAAAGTAGTGAAAACAGGCAAAACAACTATAGCGTTCAAAGGGTTAGCATGTTTAATAATACGGCAGCAAACACGTTGAATCACGGGAGAGATGAGTAGAGCTTGAAAACGGCACGTGGTTCAATATTTCAAAATTGCCCAGATATACGTTAACTAGCATCAGACCTAATGTGCTTTTAATGCATTTGTATGTAATTATACACAATACATGGACATGCGTGTGTTCCAAGTTAATCTACAGCCAGTACATAAATTGTGTGGACCCCACCCACCATCCCTGTAGCCCATCCCAGGTTCATATTCATAATCTGGAAAAATATATTTTTTTATTAAGCTTTACCTATAGTAAAACAATTGAAAGAAAAACATTTATTTTCATACAGCAATTTGTTTTATATATATTTTTGCTACAATTATTGGCACCATTTCATTTAATATTTTTACAACCTTTGCCAAGATAACGGAGTCTTCTGTCATGCGTAATGAGGTTGGAGAACACTTGGCAATGGATCTGAAACCATTCTTTCATACAGAATATGTCCAGATACTTCAATTTCCAAGGTCCACGATTGTGGACTCTCCCCTCCAGCTCACAGGTTTTTTTATGTGGTTTAGTTGGAGTCAAGGGACAGTGATGGCCATGGCAAAACCTTGATTCTGCGGTCAGTGAACCATTTTTGTGTTGATTCTGAGGTATGACTTGGATCATTGTCCTGCTGGAACATCCAACCACAGCCCAGCTTCAGCTTCCTGGCAGAGGCAGTCAGGTTTTGATTTAATATCTGCTGGTACTTGATGGAGTCTATGATACCATGTTTCCTTACAAGCTGTACAAGGCCTTTGGAAAAACAGAGCCACACAGCATCAAAGATCACCACACTTCACAGGATAGGGTACTTATCTGCATGTCTATCTTAATGTATTTGCCAAACCCACTTCTGGTGTTTGTTTCCAAATAACTCTGTTTTGGTCACATCTGACTATGGAAACTTGTCCATTCAAAGCTCTAGTAACAATTTAGTTAGTTGTCTGATGACAGCAAAGACTTTCTTATGGCAACCCTCCCAAACAGCTTGTGGTTATGTAGATCTGATCGTAGTTTTGGAAACTTTCTGACCCCCAGAGTCAAACTAATGTCTGCAATTCACCAGCTGTGATTCTAGGAGATTCTTTGGCCACTGTAATAATGTTTCTCACTGCTTGTTGGCTCAATAGAGATACAAATCTTCCTCCAGGCTGATTGTTAAAGTCTCCAGTTGCTTTAAACTTTTTTCGTGGAAATTGGTATTTTCAATCAATTGTCTTATAGCCATTTCCTTATTTGTGAGCTAAAAAATATTTTGTTGCACATCATTACAGAATTATTTTGATTAATGATTAATGGTCCCATTAATAATGATGAATGGGAATTTGGCCTGTTTGTCACCTCTCATTTATACCTCTGTGAAACAGGAAGTCATGGCTTACCACGTAACCTTTTCCTATATCTTTTACAGCAATGTTAGGAGGCACCGACTCTCCAGAATTTGATGATGATGCAACAGTTAATTACCACCACAGCTGCTCAAAAACATCAAGCTGCTAATTTCTGATTTTGACTGCTTAGAAGTGTATTAACTTCTTCTCAAAAAAAAAAAAAAAAATTTTTAAGATTACATTGAACTATTTTAGCTAATTACTGTTTATGTTGGTCTATAGACGCTTTTCGTGTTCTTTAACAACGATGATGTATTTTGTAGGTGGAGCCGAACTGTTGGCAAAAGTGACAGTAACCTCTTTACAACATATAGGAAAATTGATCAGCTGTACGCCTTCTCCAGTTATTTTGTAAAGAAAATGTCATATCACAGATATAATATTCCCGAGTATCCCATTCATTCATCAAATGCTTGCATAAATATTGAGTGATGTATGATAAACTGTTTAAGTATGAGCAATTTGGTTTGTTTGCATGCTAATTCTGCTTACATGCTAGTTGATGTTGCTAACGTTGGTCCATGGTGTTTACCATTCTGAAATTGCCTACTGAGAATTCCAGCTTTGTTGTTGCTGCTACTAATTTATCGTTATTATTATAACTACATCATTGTTTTTGCCTGTGTGTGATAAACAGAAAACATTGCCTGATTTGAAATGAGCACTGCAGAGACGAGCATTCTGGATATTTTCATCAGTTCAGTCTGTCTGTTGAATGGCATGCAACCATAAACGTCTGCATTTACCTTCAAAGAGTGGACATCTTTTTTTGCATTCCTATTCTGACATCCAACGGCACAATAAGACACTTTTTTCCTTTAGTCCGAAGATCTTACCGGTTTCCCCTTCATGTCACGTGAGGCGCAGGGAATCCAAAAAGGGAGATGGAGGCAGATGCAGGGGTGCAGGGGAAAACTTCTATCAAACTAAATACAAAACAAAACCGAGTGCCGTGCACTACTAAAAACAACAGAACAAACTGAAACTAGGTGAGCAGGAGCAGGAGCAGGAGCAGGTGCAGGAGCAGGAGCAGGAGCAGGAGCAGGAGCAGGAGCAGGAGCAGGAGCAGGAGCAGGAGGAGGAGGAGGAGGAGCAGGAGGACAAAAACCAGAGGCGCTGACATGGACATGACATGACAATTACCCAACAAAGGCAGGGAGAAACTGACTGAACTGAAAACACAGACTAACGAGGAGAACAGAAACAGGTGGGGGCAAAACACAGGTGAACTAAATACACTGATCAACTGAAACAAGGACAAGACAAATCAGAGACAAACAGAAAATATGGAACAGAACGGCCCCATCAGGCCGGGACCGTGACACTACACATGTCCCTGAAGTTTTCTGCCACCACCAAACTTAAAATGAAATACAGTGGGGAGAACAAGTATTTGATACAATGCTGATTTTGCAGGTTTTCCTACTTACCAAGCATGTAGAGGTCTGTAATTTTTACCATAGGTACACTTCAACTGTGAGAGATGGAATCTAAAACAAGAATCCATAAAAACACATTGTATGATTTATAGATAATTAATTAGCATTTTATTGCATGACATAATTATTTGATTACCTACCAACCTGTATGAATTCCAGATCTCACAGACCTGTTAGATTTTCTTTAAGAAGCCCTCCTGTTTTCCACTTCTTACCTGTATTAACTGCAATTGTTTGAACTCGTTACCTGTATTAAAGACACCTGTCCACACACTCAAACAAACAGACTCCACAATGGCCAAGATCAGAGAGCTGTGTAAGGACATCAGGGATAAAATTGTAGACCTGCACAAGACTGGGATGGGCTACAGGGCAAGCAGCTTGGTGAGAAGGCAACAACTGTTGGCGCAATTATTAGAAAATGGAAGAAGTTCAAGATGACAGTCAATCTCCCCCGGTCTGGGGCTCCATGCAAGTTCTCACCTCGTGGTGCATCAATGATCATGAGGAAGGTGAGGGATCAGCCCAAAACTACACGGCAGGAACTGGTCAATGAGCTAAAGAGAGCTGGGACCACAGTCTCAAGGAAAACCATTAGAAAACACACTATGCCGTCATGGATTAAAATCCTGCAGCGCAAGCAAGGTCCACCTGCTCAAGCCAGCGCATGTCCAGACCCGTCAATGACCATCTGGATGATCCAGAGGAGGAATTGGAAAAGGTAATGTGGTCTGTAGAGACAAAAATGTAGCTTTTTAGTCTAAACTCTACTCGCCGTGTTTGGAGGAAGAAAAAGGATGAGTACAACCCCAAGAACTCTATCCCAACCGTGAAGCATGGAGGTGGAAACATCATTCTTTGGGAATGCTTTTTGGCAAAGGGGACAGGACGACTGCACCATATTGAGGGGAGTATGGATGGGGCCATGTATCGCAAGATGTTGGCCAATAACCTCCTTACCTCAGTAAGAGCATTAGAGATGGGTCGTGGCTGGGTCTTCCAGCATGACAACAACCCGAAACACACAGCCAGGGCAACTAAGGAGTGGCTCCGTAAGAAGAATCTCAAGGTCCTGAAGTGGCCTAGCCAGTCTCCAGACCTGAACCCAATAGAAAATCTTAAGATGGATCTGGAAGTCCGTATTGCCCAGCAACAGCCCCGAAACCTGAAGGATCTGGAGGAGGTGTGTATGGAGGAGTGGGCCAAAATCCCTGCTGCAGTGTGTGCAAACCTGTTCAAGAACTACAGGAAACGTATGATCTCTGTAATTGCAAACAAAGGTTTCTGTACCAAATATTAAGTTCTACTTTTCTGATGCATCAAATAGTAATGTCATGCAATAAAATGCTAATTAATTATTTAAAAATCATACAATGAGATTTTCTGGATTTTTGTTTTCTGTCTCTCACAGTTGAAGACTATGATAAAAATGTAAGTAGGAAATCCTGCAAAATCAGCAGTGTATCAAATACTTGTTCTCCCCACTGTACATTCCAACTGGTCTTTATATGCAGTCATGTTTATTTACATTGCTTTGGATAATGGGAGTTTTAATGTTTATCCAGTGAAAGATATTAAAATATTATATATTCATGAATCCATACGGAAGATGAGCAAAACCATCTGGTATCTCAGAGTGACCCATGTTGTTATCTTTGGTTAATTCAGGTTAACAATCATGGAAACGCGTAAACTATAACTACCTTCGGTTTATGTAATGTTTTCAAGTTGTGAAAAGTTGAATGAATGGGAATATGAATAGGAATATACTTCAATTAGATTTTACTCCTAAGAAGTTCCAAGAGTGCCAATTTTTGTGGCACAAAGGATTAAGAAAAATATTTGTTTCACACAAATTTCTTCAATATTTTACTTCAGTTAAAATAAATTTTTGTGATGAAAAACTGACAGGATTAACAAAAAAAATAAAAAATAGTTTAGCTGATAATCAACAGTGGTGCCAATATTAGTGGAAGGCACTGTATCTGTTCTGTCTTGTTTGTCCTGTTTGAACAGTTACCTATGGCAGGCAACCAATTTACAAGTTTCCACTAAAAACAATAACTAATAAAAAAGTTTGGGGTTAGAAGTTAATGTTAGAAAAAGGAATAAGTTTAGTAGTTAAAGTAAAAAAAAAGAACTAGGGTTAGAAGTTAAGGTTATAAAAAGAAATAAGGTTATTAGTTCAAGTAAAAAAGAACTAGGGTTAGAAGTTAAGGTTAGAAAACGGAGCAGTGTTATTAGATAAAGTTAAGAATAAGGATTAGGGTTAGTATGAAAGGCTAACAAAGAATTTGGGTTTTGAGTTTATGGTTATGGTTAAAGTTAGAATTTGGGCTTAATGAAAATACGATTGCTATAGGAATATAGGAATACAATCGGTCCCAAAACAATCCTCACAAGCACTGTAGAGTAAAATTTGTTTGTGTGTGTCTTTGTGTGAGTGTGTGTGGGAGGTTTTTGGCGGATGTGGCTAATCAAATGCTAACATTTGATTCCATGCTATACTCTTCCTCTTCTTATCGCCTTCATCCAGCACACACACCACCACACAGCCAACTGGGGACTCCGAACTCCAACCACATTACCACAAGTTGGCCACTCACACGCTAATCCATCTCCCCAGCCTCACCATCAGTTGTCGGATCGGAATACAAGGTGGACACCACAATAATACACCATTTCATAAATAACCCAATACTGGAACACACTGACCTGGGCTCTAGACTAAAACAGGACGCTGCACAAGAAGTATGCAAATTGGCCTCGACAATATGCTCAGATTCTTAAAGAGTTTAAGGGCAGTGGCAGCGTGAACTGGAATTGAAGGGTAACCAACAGCACTTGCGTTCTTCGAAGGAGTTCTGAAATGTGCGCGAGTGGGGTAAATGTAGTTACTTTGGGTGGGTAAGATGGTCAGAATCTCGACCGCCCCCCACATGCGTCCCTTGCAGCAACTATTAAGGCTCTGGCTAATGTGCGTCGATCTCTCCATTTGGACACTGAGTGGGAGGGCTATTAAATAGCCGGATGGACTCTCTCTGCTCTCTCTCTGTCTCTGTTTCTCTCTTTGTACTTCGCTCTCTTGTCAGTTTCTCTCTTGCTTCCGCTCAGTCAGCCTCACTCTACCTGCCTGCCTCTCTCTCTCAGTGGAGGCAATGCAGACGGAGAAATCAAATTGTCTGCTTTCTAATTCCCCCTGACATCCAATTCGGGCCTGTTTGTCTTTCTCCGCATCCTGGAGGGATGAGAGAGCGAGAGGGGGAGGCTGCGGTGGTAACCTGAGGAGAGTGCGTGTGTGTGTGTTTGTGTGTGTGTGTGTGTGTGAGTGTGTGTAGCACAGGAGGTCAGTTTGGCTGCGGGCAGATACTTAGAATCGCAGCAAACCCCCCCCGCGCTGTGTCAGATAGAGCGCCGATCAACTGAGGACTGAAGGCTCCCCCGCAAGTCAGCACACATTACACACGAGCATGTGCCACCATTTCTTCAAGACTGACCAATACTGAAAACACAAAATAATGGCTTCACGTAACTACCACGTACGGAAACGAATCCAATGGAGAGCAAATAAAAAATTAAATAGGCATAACCCCAAAAGCACATTTTTTGGTTGATACATGATTCTATGTGTTATTTCAGTCTGAAGTCTTTTGTTTTCCAATGTGGAAAATACTTATTTTCCACCATATAAAAATCTTACAATGTGATTTTCTGGATTTATTTTCTCATTTTGTCTCTCGTAGTTGAAGTGTGCCTATGGTGAAAATTACAGGCCTCTCTCATCTTTTTAAGTGGGAGAACTTGCACAATTTTCTGACCGTTATTTTCTGCTCCCCATGGCTGAGTATCTAGCATGCTCAGTGCATCCTGCTCAGTGAGAGCTAACAAACTCTGACTATTTATACACAGACGCTAAATGCAATTTAAAAAGCCATTTTCACCTGTGTTTAACCTTGTGTGCCCATAACAAGGCCAAACATTCAAGTATACTGTATGTTAACTTTCGATTAGAGCCATTTGAATGATTTCTGTTATTATTATGATTTAAAAAGGAGCCAAACAACTATATGATAATAAATGGCTTTATATGTTTAATATCCTCAAATAAAATATTATTTTTGCATGATTAGTCAAGTTTTCCATATCAATGCCATAATTTCACAATATCTGCCAAGGTATGCAAACTTATGAGCACAACTGTATGCAGTGGTTGTTGTGAGCTAGTTCAGGGCAAAAACTAAACCATGAGATTTCTGGGGGGTACCCTGGAGAGGGTTAAAGATTGTTGCATCCCCAACCCCATTGGTTTGATATTACATTTGGTGGCTTGCTGAGCTAGCATCATTAGCTAGCATGCAATTTTTCATGACATAAAAAGTACAGCCCAGTGGCCTGGTACAGCGAACAATGTAGCTTTGGAACATTTAGGTATTTGCATGTCAAAATTAATTCATCAAATAACATATAAGTATTCAAGAAACAGAAACAAACCAATAACATCGGACAACCAAGGTTGTGACAACTCTACACCACTAGGCCGCAGGGAAAATGTAGCTATGCAGCGCAGATTTACTTTGCAGGGCAGATTTACTATGCAGCGCAGATTTACTATGCATTATCTTATTCATCTCTCCGAAGAATA
Organism: Esox niger; assembly: GCA_016801105.1. Classification (NCBI taxonomy): domain Eukaryota; kingdom Metazoa; phylum Chordata; class Actinopteri; order Esociformes; family Esocidae; genus Esox; species Esox niger. The sequence continues at coordinate 10,039 of JACXGJ010002619.1, read as the reverse complement.
TTACATCAAACAATAAATGCCCTCCCAGACCTCATATCGTGCGACAAATCATTCGGATTCCTGGTGATGACCAAGCATCTAAGAAACAAAAGCGTCTTCATGGCCATAGCTTGACCACTCGGTGTATATGGTGCTAGGACACATAATTGCACAAATTATTGCACTTTTAAAAGATCAACGCACATTTCTTTAGGAGCTGCCAGACATGAGGCAGACAATTAGTCAACTAGTCATTAAATCATTTTTGTATATGTATTTTTGATATCATATTTAATCTGTGACACTTAGCCTACATTTTAAATTTTAATACATTTGTTTCAACATGGCAGCATGACACATTCTTCGACAGTATTGCTCTGATGAATTCATTGACAGAACCCCTTCCCTTACCAGCCAATCACTGTGGGCATAGTAAGTAAGCTTGTTCATGGAACACGACATCATCCATAGCAACGGGGTCAACCCCGCCCTTTATCTTAACAGCATTGTGAATAGGTTTTAATAGGAAACTCATAGCTAGGAACTTTTAATGCCGTTTAGGAGTCCTCCTAGTGGTAAGATAATATATTTTGTGAATACGGCCCCTGGTGTCTTGCGTAATCTTAGGAGAACCATGCCTCAGAGCTACTTGCCCTGAATGACTCATTGCTGTCCCTATCTAAAGTCCTCTTGGTTGTGTTTCAGATCAAGTTGCTGCCTGATGGGTACTGCTGCCGTCAGCCACACCCAACCTGATTGTCCCTGTCCTATCCACCTGGTTATGCAGCTGACTTGGATTCAGTTTAAGGACTCTGGTTACAGCCCACATGCATTTATTGACCTGCTTGTCATCAGAAACTGCAAAAACATTGATGTGGCCCAAACATACACTATCATGTTTATCAGGCACAGCCCAAAAGGAAATGGCCACCCCTCAGAGTCTGGTTCCTCTCTAGGACTATAAAGGTTTTGATCATACTAGAGTTTAAACCTAGCTACTGTGAATCAACGCTGTTGTTGCTTGCGCTTGGGGTTTCAGGCTGGGTATCTGTAAAAGCACTTAGTGATAAGTGCTTTTACAGATATTGCATTAACACATCGCAAGCACCAGCTTGATGCCAAGCTAAATCAAATGCAATCTATGCCGAATTCAACAGACACAGCTTTATATAAAGTATGTTTGAAATAAAAAGCATATTTGATTCAGAAAACACCCAAACAGCATTAGATAGGGTCTTGTGGACAGATTGTAATGTTATTTTTCTGAATGTTTTGTACCTACAGGTGTGGCAAGAAGTTACATATTTGTCAGCCAAAAACGGGGATTCTCCCGTTGTTTTATTGCTCTTAGTCTCGTTTCCCTACTCTAAGTAGGTTGAGTTAGTTAGCCACTCTGTGGCAGACTGCTCTGCCCCATGAGTGGGCTAACCCTGGCCTTGTTTGGTCCCTGAACCTCCACGACTCTCTACACAATGGTGCAAACTGCCCGCCCAGTTTACACTGACAGAAACACTGGGGGGTTCTCAAAGGGATTCACACACAAGAAACATGATCTGCTATGGATGAGACATGAAGTAACTAAAGAAACCACAATTTGATTAGAGTGTGTTCATATCAAGGCAGATGATTTGGCGTTAGAAATGTGTTGTTCAACCTAAGCTGTCCAGGTTCCCATTGCTCGTAAGCTAATAAACTAGCTTTTGTGTTACAAACAGCTAATTACATGTTGTTCAAAGCTTTGAATGTAACCGGTACAATGGTCCCACCACTTTTCGGTTGCTGTGAAGTTGCTGGACTGGCGGGAAACAGAAAACTGTGCAAACCCACACATTCATCAGCTGTCCAGATGGGTGGTCTCACTCTATTCCCCAGATGAAGAAACCGGATGTAAAGGGCTGGCATGGTTACATGTGGTCGTTCATGGCGACTTATGGTCTGGCAAAACATGAGACATCAGTGGCATTGTGCTGTTTGGCAAAACTGCACATTTGACAGTAGAGAACAGTGGTCTGTTATTGTCCCCATGCAGCACAAGGTGTAGCTATGTAATGCTCATGCTGTTTAATCAGCTTCTTGATTTGTCACACCTGTCAGGTGAATGGTTTGTCTTGACAAAGGAGAAATGTTCCATAACAGAGATGTAAGCCAATTTGTGGCCAACATTTAAGGGAAATAAGCTGTCTCGCGTAAAGAACATACATGGGATATTTTATTTCAGTTCAAGAAACATGCAACCCATGTTTTTTATTTTTATTTTCCGTTTTAGTTTTTGGAAATGAGAAAATATTGATTACGTCACAAAATATTCTGTGGCTTCTTAGATGAAATGCTTATGTTTCACCTCAGTGGTGTTCAAATCTGTCCCTCAAAGCCAGGTCCGCTAGATTTTTCTGTTGCAAACCCCTAATTAGGGACTTAGCCTTCTTTTCTACCTCATCATTCGTTGCACCCACCTGGTGTCCAGGTCTAAGTAAGTCCCTGATTAGGGAATTACTGTGAAACATTTTTGTTAAACTGGCTTCGAGAGCTAGATTTGAACACCACTGCTTTTAAGGCGTTCAATTCCACACATTGTCAATTGCATAATAAATTGCCCACCATTATATGTAACTTCTTAAAGGGGGTTTCCAAAGTGCGCACTGATATTCAACTACAACAATGGAAAAATTAAGAGACCACTGCACCTTTTTCATGCCTTTCCAAAAAAGTTGGAAAGGAAGGTATTTAGTGAGGAACAAAAGGGTTGAAATGAAGAGACCACTGCAAATTGAACGCTTCTGTTCCTGACTCAAAACTTACCTCTTCAACCTTTTGGGAAAGTAAACAAAAGGTGCATTGGTCTCTTAATTTTTTCCAGAGCTGTATGTATGGATTTTACTTGAAACGTATCAAAAGGCCGTTCTGCTCTTTACCCTGACTATTCTAAATATTAACTTAATTCAGAGTTGGGGAGTAAGATCTGTACTATCCCACCTAGAGGTAGTTAAATATAATGGCAGGAAATTAGATGGGTAAGGACAACTCTCAACTCTGATTTTCAGCATCTCTGCTGACACTGTACACAACGATATATCAGATACTTTGATTGATCTTCAGGAAAAGAGGTGTGGTAGGCAATTACCGTGACTATGCATTCACTCTGGATCAATCCCACTTAGTCAATACCTACATTCTTTTGTCTGGTAATTCTAATGGTTGTTTTCATTCGTGGCTGGTTAATTACACAGGCTGAGCAATTTCTAATTTGTCTTTTAATTTTTAATTAGTTTAATTCCATCATAGGCCAATAGCATTTGCTCCAAAGGATTGTTTTTTACAAACCATTTCTTGGTGAGTTAAATGTGCAATTTTCAATGTGTTATTTTTGTTGTTGTTATTAAAACAATCCTGTGTTATCTTACAACATCCCAGAGATACATCAATACCTGTGTTGAGCATTTGATGAAGGCTCGTTAATCCTCAGCAAGTTTTTTTGTTAATCCTCAGCAAACTGTGCTCAGTTCTTACTTTGCCCTTACCACAGAAATCTGCTAGTTCCGTTTAGCCACATACATTTTCATACCCTTGGAGAATTGATAATGTATGTACCGTTTGTAAAGAAAACAGGCAAAACACATCTTTTATTTCTTATGGGATTCACATTCCACTGAAGGTCATAACAGAATGGCAGTCATAAAACAAAACATGGCAACAGAGAAAAAAATGTATTGATCCCTGTTCAAAAGTCTACATACCCTTTGTTCTTAATCCTGTGTATTGCCCCCTTTAGCATCAATGACAGTGTGCAGTCTTTTGTCATGGTTTTCTATGAGGCCCCAAATTCTTGCAGGTGGTATAGCTGAACATTGGACTTGGCAAAATGCTTTCAGGTCATGCAAAGTCTTTGGTCGTCTTGCATGAACCGCACATTTGAGATCTCCCCAGAGTGGCTCGATGATAGAGTTAAGGTCAGGACTGATGGCCACTCCAGAACCTTCACCTTTTTTCTGCTGTAACCACTGGAAGGTCAACTTGGCCTTGTTTTTAGGGTTAATATTGGGCTGGAAAGTTCAAGTGTCCCATGCGCAGCTCTTGTGCATAAGAATGCATCTTGTTTGCCAATATTTTCTGATAACATGCTGCATTCATCCTGCAATCAATTATCACAAGATTCCTGGGCCTTTAGAGCTCACACACACCCGAAACATTAGTGAGCCACCACCATGCTTCACAGAAGGGCTGATATTCAGATCACTATGGGCTTTGTTGATCCCTCTCCAAATATAGCTCTATTTTGGTCTCGTCACTCAAAATGACAGGGTGCCAGAAGCTGTGAGGTGTGTCAAGGTGTTTTGGGGCACATTGTAACTGGGCTATTTTGAGGCATTGGCACAGTAAAGGCTTCTTTCTAGCAGTTCTACCATGCAGCTCATTTCTGTTCAAATATCTTCGTATTGTGCCACTTGAAACAACCACACCGCCTTTTTCCAGAACAACCTCTCCTGAGGTTACCTGTGGGTTCTTCTTTGTATCCCGAACAATTCCAGTTTTGGTTGAAATCTTTCTTGGTCTACCTGACCTTGGCTTGGTATCAAGAGATCTCCGAGAGATGATGGACTTAATAAGTGATTGAACAGTACTGACTGGCATTTGCAAGGCTTTGGATATATGTTTTAATCCTTTTCCATCTTTATAAAGTTTCATTACCTTGTTATCCAGGTCTTTTGACTGTTTTTTTCTGCTCCCCATGGCTCGGTAACAAGCCTGCCCAGTGTATCCACATGAGAGCTAACAAACTGATTAACTATTTATACGCAGACACTAATTGCAACTTAAAAAGCCAAAAGTGTGACAAATTCACCTTTAATTGTCATTTTCACGTGTGTAACCTTGTGGGTCTGCAACAAGGCCAAACATTAATGGGTATACAAACTTCTGGTCAGTGCCATTTGGGTGATTTCTGTTATCATTATAACATTTATGTGATAATAAATGGCTTCATATGATCACTATCCTTCTATAATACTCAATAATAATTCAGATTGCTGCTATAGTTTACATTGTTATGTATGTTACTGCCATACTTGCCATATCCATATGTTCAATAATACTACCCAGATTGTGACCAATTTATAGTACTCTTTTTACAACTGATACTAGTGTACAGTTTTATGTATAGGCATATTGTTGCTTCATTCTATTATTATTTTATTTCTAGCTATATTTTTGCCTATATATTCTTCTTCTTAACTCTCAATACGTAGTTGTCTGGCTCCAAGTCACAACAATTTCATTGTGCAGGAAGACGGTGTGTGGTTGGTTGCATTTGACAAATAGACCTTGAAACTTGTAGTGTTAATACCTCTTCCTCCAGCATTCAACAGTCGATCGCTAAACACGATCCCAGAACATCAAAACATTTGATGACAGCAAGTCAATGTAATGAGCCAATGCCACGAAACTGATTGTCAGAACAATGTGCCCTAAACAAGTTGTTGGAAAACAGCAGACCAGAAATGATAGTAACTTTTCTAACTCCAGGAGTTACAAAGGTAACTATTGTTCTATTTTATGAAGCCTTGCCCATAGGCTTTGCTCCAATTGGTTTAGGGCAAACCGAGTGAGTCCAAAATGTACTCCCTGCCAGTCACCAACTCCCCTAAAGAGCCAAGTGCACGACAGGATTGATCAATCACGGAACACTGTCTGTGCCAGAGACACACTTCCATCTCACTCATCCCACAGCACGAATGTTTGCGTACTGACGAACAGACCCAAACGAATGCACGACAGCACCAACCCATCCGGCACTCCCTCAATCAGTAAAAACTGAGTTGGAGTGACTGAGGCCAGCCCACCAGACGGAACCATGCCAGAACCACCGTTCCAACTGCTCAACGGACAGCGCTCAAACCCCAGCCTCATACACACTGAGCACAGAATTAAATAGAGTACCCGCAGCCATGTCATCCAACCAAAAACAGACAAAAGGCAATGCCGTCCCCAAAATGTAGCAGCACAATTGTCCTCCACCCCCATGCCCCGGAAAAGAGCGGCCGAGGCCCACTCTCCACTCGTGGACTGCGCCCCGAACCCCCTAGGAATAAGAGCGCCACGTGCCACATACATCAGGTCAATCGTCTCACACAACCAGTGAGACAGATGCTGTTTTGACAACAGCTGGCCCACCTTGGGGCTCCCATGACACACAAAGAGCTGGGGTGCAGCCCGCACCGCGGCCGTGCATTGCACATACTGTGCGAAAGAGCGTACAGGGCACAAACTATGCAACCTCACCCTCACATGGGGAGGAGAGAACACCCACAAGACCATCTACATGGAACGAAACGACAAATTGATCACCTTAGACAGGAAAGCCAGGTTGGGGTCCAACACAACCCTGCTGTGTTCGCCGTTGATGGCGAGACAGCCAGGCTGCGTCGACAGCGCACACAGGTAACTGATCCGCTTAACCGATGTCAAAGCCAACAACAGTGCCGTCTTCAGAAACAGTATCCTCAGAGGGACCTGATCAATCCTCAAAGGGACCTGATCAATCCTCAAAAGGACCTGATCAATCCTCAAAAGGACCTGATCAATCCTCAAAAGGACCTGATCAATCCTCAAAAGGACCTGATCGGCAAGTCCCCGCCGCAGCAACCTGGCCACAGATTGTGCGCTTCCGCAGCCCTGACCGTCCACGAACAGCCACCCCACTCAAGGCAGGGCCAACCCGAATGGGAGAGGAAGACGCATACGTAACCTGTGCTGGGTCGTCCATCTGCCTGTTGGTTTACGGCATTAACCATGGATATAGAGGCTCCAGCAGGATGCGTGGACAAGTGCAGTGGACCTGACACCCCTGTTGAGCGAGTGTGAACCACCCCCTCATCAAACGGGACCCTCTCCGGGCTCACACATGCTGGGTGACATGGCGACAGCATGAGGAGAAACCGAGGACTCACAGAGTCGGAGAAGTCTGCTTTCAGTCAGAGACTGAGGGTAGGAGGAACGCTCACCAACCCTATCTGGGCATGCAGCAGTTGTCTGCAATAAAGGCTTGCTCACTGACAAATAAGGTGTGAAGACAGCTTCATTCATCCAACAAGAGGAGCTCCCCAACAAACACACTAAGGGTGGGTAAGCGTCCGTGGGACACTCCCCCCGAAAACCGTCAAGAGGTACGACGCTTCTTGAAAGGAGGGACATTTCAATTCCCTCCATTCTGCCGGTGGGCGGGAGGCGTTGAGTCTAGGGAAGTAACACCTCCCAATGCGGCCGAGGACGTGGCGCGGCGTTGCTGGGGACGTAGGCGCACTCGACCACCAGGCCCAGGAGACTACCCAGGAGGATACGTTCCGCCCTGTCCTTTTTCCGGCTTACAAGGGCCTCAGTGACTGTCGCGCCAAATAGTGCGTCCTCCTCCAAGGGCGCGTTGAGGAGGGGCACTTTCTCAGGCTCCTTCAGGGAGGCAAGAGCCAGCCAAAACGGCTGACCTGTACCACAGAGGTGGCTATTACCCGTCCGGCCGACAGAGGGTTGGCCTGTGTGAGTTTTAAAATGGCAGCCGAAGCCATTTCACTGACCTCCGCAGAAGACAGCGAGGTGCAACCCTCAGTCATCCGGGCTAATGCAGCCGCTAGCAGTCCCATGTTGTTGCAGGCCGCCATTGCCTGCTTCGACAGGGCATACTGCTCCTCCGCCAGGCTGGCAGAGACCCGGTCCTTCGCGGCTGGCAGTGCCGGGCACTTGTCACTCCAAGTGCTCACACCCGGGACCAGGGAAGTAGCCCGGGCCTCCAGAGGCAGAATGCCCTTGCTCAGTGCCTCCAATCTCCCCTTCACCGTAGTGAAAGTGAGGTGGGACTTGAACGTGCCCCAGGTCATGAAGGGAGCCCCCCAAGCCTCCTCCGCGTACTTATACAGGGAAGGGACCTCCGGCTCCACAGCCAGCATCAGGCGGCACATATGCGTCCAATGTGTGGCTTCCAAGAGGAGAGTCCTCTTTGGAGAGGAGAGAGAGGACATCAGATAGAAGGACTTCCTCAGCGAAGAACGCCAGCCGGTCCATCCTCAGCTGTAAATGGAGGACAGCGCAGGCGGTGCATCACCATGCTCATCGATGGCGTCGTCAGGAGCATGCTGCGGTCCCAAACACGCAAAGCCATCCTTGGCTTGGTAGAAATCACCATAGACTGCATACTTAAACCATCCTCGTGAAGAAAAAAGCGTGACTGAGTGGGGTATGTGTCTCTCTGATATAGCCACGGGGCAGGTGATCACGAGAATTGTAATTTGCATATTTCATTATTCAGTGCCTGCCTATTGGCAGAGGGTTTAACCAATAGGAGAGAAGCCCCTTTGGGCAAAGCTTCACGAAATAGAACATGCAGGCTATGCCTACTGTACTCAACAATAACCACACTGAAGTCTTACTTTAGTGGAGAAGCTATGACAGTGGAGAAGCTAGCTAGTTGAGAACACACCACTTTTAACTGTGTGTTTTCTAATCTCAAAATCTAATCAGACTCTAAGGTAAACAGCAAGCCTAATTGAAGTGACTAAATTCATCTAGTGCCACTTTGATCAAGTTGAGCTAGGACAACAACTGTCACATAGTTTACTGCAGTGACAAACTTTTCCAATACATATCCATTCACCATTCTACATTGCTATCGGATTTACAGAAATACCTTACTCTACCTTGGAGTGTTCATGGAGTTCATTTGAATATATTTTATTATGCTTTGTACCTTCCATTTTAAATCTCAAATATGAGATTGTTGAATAAAAAGTTCTATGACAAAATATTCAATCATGAAAAGAATCGCAGGGCAATCATAGCACATGACAACAAAATGAATGATATTCTAAGTTCAGTACTCAGAATAGTTGTCGTCAAGTAATAGGCCTGTTTGTAAATTCCTGATTAAAATGGCAAAAAAATTACTTACATCGTTTCTTGGCTGGTAAAATTCAAAGTTTAACATTATTTTGTTTGTGTTCATGTTTAGATTTTTTTCCCTGTTGTAAAAACAATAGAACATGATTACATTTATTTTTACACAAGGTCGTCATTCGCATGCCATTTTACTTTTGATCAGCCTATGAGCTCATACGGCAATTGTTTCCGCTCAAACTGCCTCTAACTTTTTGCTCATTTCAAAACTCCCTGCTAAATTCTAAATTAAAATGTGTTGACAAGCTTTCACATTGCTAGCAGCTGGCAAGCCATTTTTCTTTAGTTCAGTGCTAAAAAAAATTATCAGTTCATTTATTGCTACTGGAACAAGGAATGTAGAGAAGCTTTACTGAAAGGCCAGATTGGCCTTCTCTGTTGTTAAACTTGAATTTGAAACCTCAACTGTACAGGGTAATGTTAAAACAAGACTTGATCTAAACTTCAGAGATGAGGCGGACAACGCTGTTAAAAGGATGAGGGCTTGGTCCAGGTTTTCGAACAAATACAGAATCATTAGGGCTTCTTCCAGATATGGAACAAATACAGAATCATGAGGGCTTTTTCCAGATATGGAACAAATACAGAATCATGAGGGCTTCTTCCAGATATGGAACAAATACAGAATCATGAGGGCTTCTTCCGGATATGGAACAAATACAGAATTATGAGGGCTTGCTTTGTCCAGGTATGGAACAAATACAATGTCAACTTGCCAATTGCCTTCAACAAAATAACCACTGCAGTAAACATTGCTGTCATCCACATACATATGCCCTTGAAATAAAATCCATGAAAACAATGGTTAAAATAACAAAGTAGCCTGCAAATGAAAAACCCACACGTGACTTCTGTCCTTGATTCCACATCTCAGAGGTTGCAGATTGGTAGGCCCAGATCTGTTGGTGTGGAGCTCTATGGCAGCTCTGTTCAGTGTGTGTAGTTGTTAGGCAGAGGGTTATGGAGAGAAAGTGTGTGACAGATGTCTGGGACAGATTCACACGTGAGGGAGGTGCATCACTTCAGTCACGTGTTTCACACCATGCCAGGTCAACAGTGGGTCAGCACGAAATTAGAGAGCGAGAGACACGCACACACACACACACACACACACACACACACA